>JABFFG010000189.1:0-84378 GCA_013623685.1 Fusarium transvaalense
CGTCCAGTTTGCTTTGACTTTTGGTTCAGGGATGAATACCTAGCGTTAACTTTTAGCGGTAAGGCCAAGTCGAAATGAGAGAAGCGTCGAGCCACACTTTGGGTGGCTTGTCGAATAAATACTGCTGTGATTGGCAATAGTGTTTGGTGTCAATACACGGTTGACGGGGTATCGCTTGGTTGCCAATTAACGCGTCCCACTCAGGCTAAGAAAGGTACTATGTACCTACCGACAGTACAACCAACCATCCAATCCGTTCGGGTGACAAGATATAGTAGAGGTTTGTTCATCTCTTTGCCTGCAAATACCCTTGTGCCTAATTGACTCTTTTATTCTATTAAAAACATATGCGGTGCACGTCTTGTTTCTTTCTTTGGAACCACTTGCTTGACAAGGTACCCTCGCGGCAAAGATGTCGATGTCATCGTGCATGAAAGCAGGGCTTTGTTCAAAACTTGCAGTCTTGATGAACCAACAAAAGTGAAAGGTATTACTCTCACATTAAGCAACAAAGACAGGATATTTGATCTATCTGAATTGAAAGAAATGATACTGAAACCGTATTCCGTCCTTTCTATTATTTCCTGCCGGTAGCCTGAATGCCCAAAGCAAGGTGCCCTTGTTAATGAATATGTTTTTCTTTGGCATTTCTCCTACCTAACCTACAGTGCATGGCGAGTAAAGCAAAGAGCAACGTTAAATAGACGCCCAGCCCGAGTCCACCTGAACAATTAAACATCAGATGACAAGTTTTATAAAGAAAGTTCTTTCATCGCCGAGACGTGGCGGCGGCAGCTATTACTCGATAGGTAATTAAAAATATCAGATTAGCATACAGTCTTAAAATCATAGTTTCCGTGATCCTGTGCCAGAATCCTTCAAACTCCACCTCATCGACTCGAAATCCATATCACGATGAGTATTCCCAAACGCCAATAGTTTTTAATAGTACAATACACAAAGCTCAAAACTCCAGTTTAAGCTCAAACTCCTCATCTTCATCGTCGGATATGTGGAGTGGCTGGCTCAGTGGTGGAAGGTCATCATCTTCACCATCCTCGTCAAAAATCGACATGAATTGAGGTCGAGGCTTGGTCTCTTGCTCCTTCTGGACGGCTTGACGAAGACGTGCTGGAGTAATGGTGAGATCTGACTGGACAGAGCTCATCGTACCCGAAGGCTTGACTAGACGCTGTGTTCCCCCAGGGGCGCCAATTCCACGACGTTGAGCGCTGACCATGGACGATGCTGACCTGCCTCGGTTGTAGCCAATAGTGGTTCGCGACGCAGCCTCGCCAGTAGCACTCCCGGCATGTGATGTCTTCACGGGGATGACACTTCGAGCAGCAGGCTTTCTACCCTGATACAAGGATGTCAAAGGCTTCCGCATTTTGGTTGTTCGCGCCACTGTTGGGCCCTTGTTGTTACTACTGGCATCTGAGTGAATAGACAAAGCAGATGCAACACGTCTTGAAGCCAGACTGGATGGCTGCTTGGTTCGGATGCCATTGGCCTTACGCTCCGAGGCGTCCAAAAGAGCAGTCTTGGGTGCAGGCTTCTTGATATGTTCTTCGTCATCTGATAAATCGTCGATGTTGAAAGTCAAGGCGTCTGTCTCTCGTTTGTTCTTCTCCTCGGCCTTGGCCGCCACCTTTTTCATCGTCTCTGCGAACTCTCTATCCTGTCGAGAAATACCCTCATCGTCGACTGGGTTGTAAAAGTGTTGGTAGTACCCCTTGAGGAGATTATCCTTCTTCAATCCTTCCAGTGTCAACAGATCTTTGGGGAAGCAATCCGACTCATAAGGGAGGTCCTTTGGCTTTGGCGGGGCATATTCAGGCTCGTCCTCCAGCGGTTCAATAGTCTTTTGCTCTTCTTTCAGTCGAATCTCGAGAGGCGCAAGGTCCAGCGGTCGTTGCTTGGGTTTCTGTGCGGTTGGCTTGAGTTGCGTCTGTTCGATGTCCTTAACAAGGTTCTTAACACCACCCAACTGCCCGTTCTTAGCCTTGGCATTGGTGGTTTTGTTACCTAGAGGAGCTCGACCACGGGTTCCTGTGATGTGAAATTGTATTAGCCTACTACTCTTCGTTTCTCGAGACGTCATCAATACCCATTGGAGTGACCATGGCCTGTCGAGTTCCATTGCCTTTGTTTATGGTCTTCACCCCGCCTTTGCCGGTAAAGGCGGCTGGAGCATTCTCATCACGCTGAGGAAATCGAGAAGGCGTCTTTGGAAATCGTGAAGTATGCTGTTGCTTCGTTGGAATCTGCTGGCTCAGAACCAGGTTCTCTTGGTCACGATGCGCCGCTAACATGATGGCTGCAATAAGCGAATGAAGAGTTCAGAATATCGTTGTCTTCGAGTAGATTTAGGCAGATGCTGATCTCGTCATTGGAATCCGATTTAATCAAAGAGGTAATTACGCGTGGAAGATGAAAGGGTCCTCTGCTCATCTGCCTGGACCTACAAGGCCGGGATGTTTTGGTCGGCCTGTGCTGGCTGGCAGGGCAACGGCCACTTTTTGGCTGCTTCTCCCCTGGAAACTGCCGGCATGTGAGCTTTGAGCGCCACACACGAGCGACCGCCACAAGCCAATGAGGCTGGACACCATGGTGACCTCCACCGTAGTTCAATTGTGGAGGGGCATCACCTCCCCTTTCTTGATAGGTACTTAACCGCCTCATCTTACATCCGAACAACACGACCTTTGTACCATCGCCAGTTTCCCTTCGACTTTTTTTCTTCAACCAAACGTAATCTTTCGTCGCACATCAAAATGGATCGCATCAAGGAGGTCAGTCACCAAACAGCTCTATGCTACCTACCCCGCCATGCAACCCCAAAAGGAAGGGACCGTTGTGGAGGGGTAGACTTATCGTCGACCCATACTAACATGGTGATGGTGGATAGAAAATGAACCAGCTCCGTCTGGAGGCCGACGAGGCCGCCGGCAAGGTCGAGGAGCTCCAAAGCAAGGTCAAGGTTCTCGAGCAGGAGAACCTGTCCAAGGAGCAAGAGATCACCTCCCTGCAGCACAAGAACAACCTCCTCGAGGGTGAGGTCGAGAAGCTCGAGAACGCCGTTAAGGACTTCAAGAAGGCCGCCGACGAGGGACAGCAGCACGGAACCCAGAACGAGACCCTCCAGCGAAGGCTGCAGCTCCTCGAGGAGGAGGCTGAGGACGCCGACAAGACTCTTCGTGAGGCTAACGAGAAGTACGCTCAACCCCCTTTAGCGAGACCCTTACCGCCATTTTGGCAACCACCAGATTTACGCACAACAAACAGTACATCGGCTAACAAAGGGATTTTACAGGCTCCGACAGACCGATGTCAAGGCTGGACACTTTGAGCGCAAGGTGCAAGCTCTTGAGAGCGAGCGTGACCAGTGGGAGACCAAGTATGAGGAGATGTCGCAGAAGTACAACGCTCTTCAGAAGGAGCTGGAGGAGCTCCAGGCCGAGATTGGCAACATCTAATCGAACTTCGACCTTTATACACTTGCGCCGGATGCAGGATGTTTATTAGCATGTCCCTCAGCCATCAGTATACTTGTTCAGTTGTATGATGCTTTGGTTGAAGGGATCCTTGAGTGTTGGCCAGATGAGCGAATGAAGCAGTTTCCGCATGTCATGTTACGTTTCTACTAGCTGATTGAAGCTGGCCTTTCTCATTTCTCAAGGGTATCTTTTGTAAATGGTGCGCCTGTTTGCATCCTTCTCTGTTGTCCAAATTCATTGGGCCCCAACAACTTTAGCCCGACCTTCTTGCTGCCTTTTTGACCCTCTGCTTCCTTTCTGTAAGCTGTCTCTCGAACTTGGACTCGTATCGGAACTTCTTCTTCTTCTTCTTGGGTTCCCGTCGTGCCTTTTCTTTCGTACCATCCTTGGCCTCTTCCTCTTTCTTATCTTCGCTCTTGTCATCGTTACCGATTTGTGGTTTCTGGAACCCGTCTCTTGTCACCGAAACAGACTCGACCTTGACCGTCGTATAACGATCCTCGTCAATGTACTCTTCTTCGTGGTCGACAATCTCAAGCTCAGGTTGATCAGGAATACCGTCCCATTCTTCACCGGATTCTTCATCGGATTCTAGCCCAACGGCACCTGCAGCTTCTGACTCTTGTAGCATTCTGTTTACGGTCTGGACGTGTTCTTCAACTTCGCGCTTTCGTTCTTCTCGTATCTAGACGACACATGTTAGCATAATCTGAATCTTGAGGCCGATTGATCCGTATTGCATTGTGACGCACCTGTTTTCGCATTTCAAGCTTCTCCTGACGAGCCCTCTTGGCAGCCTCCTCCTGCGCATTCTTGATACGCTGCTGCTTGCGTTTATGGAAGCCGGTTAGGTATTCCTGTCGCGCATCGAAGTCGAAATTGACTTCTTCAACTGCATGTGTCGCTTTTCGTTTCTTGTACTGTGGGGGAAGAATGCTCTTCTTGGGCCTTGGCTTGGCGAACATGGTTGCTTTCACAGACGAGATGCCTGGGGTGTAATTGTAATTCGAGTTTTACAACGAGTGAACTATTTTGTCGGCTGGCATCGTTCCTTAGCATACAGAAAATCCACTGTCGCGAAAGTTTCCCAGGGTCGCCCCACAATGAATTCTCACCGAGGTGTGCACCAAGCGGGTCTTTGCGTCTATCAGAGTAGTTACGTAAGGTGTATGTTAATGTATCAGCTCTCTTGATGCTAGCACTATCATCACAAGCTGGAATCGACAGGCAGACACAACGCCCAATATCCAGCAAATACTATCCGTAATGCGTCTCCAGATCCTAGCCAGCGCTCTTGCGCTCAGCGGCTCAGCCGCTGCTTTCTCCGATTCATGGCCTCTTGTGATGTTCTCTACCTCCAAGTATGACGCGCACCCCCGTGTCCCGTACTTCGAGCTCCCTGCTAAACGGTGACGATGATAGGTTCTCCGATGCGACCAGCAACAACCAAATTCAGACGCGATCTCAAGCCCTCGAGCAAGTCAAGGACCTTTTGACTTCATGTCCGACCGATAACTACGTCCTGATTGCTCAGGAAGGCGCCAACGCTGCCGATATTCGACAAACAAACGCCCAGTCCAGCCTTCACCAGGCCATTGCGCGCAAGGAAATCCAGGGCAAGTTCATTGTCCCTGAGGTCGTTGGCGAATCGATCGATGCGGACGCGATTCAGGATTATATTCAAACGGCGTGTTATGAGCAGGCGAAGAAGGTCGAGCCTCATTTCACCCTTATCAAGGCGGAGGACGACAAGGGTTGGTTCTCTCAGACGCTCACTGAAAAAGACCGAATGTTGACAATATTGCAGAAGCTACGAAGCAGTGGACTTCGAACGGAAAATGGATGAAGGATTCATACACTGTCCTGTTTGTCGGTACACCTTCTACCAAGGCCAAGACCGCCTCTGCATCGAAGAAGGTCTCCGACTCCGAGAAGACAATCTATGAGTCCGAATTTGTCGAGCCTCTGCGTATGGACCTGAAGCGCGACGTCTCAGAAGGCTCAAAGGCTGGCAACGCTACCCGCGACACTCGCGGTTTGTTCGAGAAGTACCAGTTCTTCACCCCTGGTAAGCACACATTTCTGCACTTCGCGTAGGCTCGGATGACGTACTGACATTTCGAAGGTATCTTCATGGCTATTATCACTGCTCTTGTTTTGTTCTCCATCCTTGGTGTCGGTCTCCGGGCTCTGGCTAGCCTCGAGGTCTCCTACGGCGCCTTTGAGAAGGACATGGGACCCGCTGCCCAGAAGAAGCAGCAGTAATCACTTGTACATGATCAATGAGCGCTGTTCATGTGTCAGACTTCCATGCGGGATGATGCTTGTATATCAGATTATGGAGTTCGGGTTTCTTTGGTGTGACTTGACGGGAGGAATAGTATCGGCATACAACGTTGCGAGCATCAATTGTAGACAGATCATAGGGACGAAGTCGTAATTTTATGGGTCTCGATCCAAGTTTATTGAGTGCTTTTCTAGATGCGATTCGAAGCTGTAATAAACATTCAACGCCAAACTCCGTCGTGACATCTCCAGTCATGAACACTAGATTCCTCTACTAGTGGTTATGCATCCCAGTAAGACTTTCGCATCTAAAAACTTTTCCAGAGTAGATCTTGTTCGTCTCTACACCAAGTGGCTGGGCAGCAAGAAGTTGGCGATGCCCTCCTTGACGGCATACTCATGCCCACAGCTTCCACAAACGAGCTTTCCCTCGGACATTTGCGTCTCGAGGAGAAGATGGTGAAGATCCTTGAGAGTCTTGTCATCACCCTTGAGCTCAACTGCGGTAGGAGCCTGCTCAGGGAGTTGGGGGAAACCCAGCTGTAACATAAAAATGTCAGGAACATGTTTCAAACACGCAAGTCAAGTTTCATCAAAGGGCCATAGCAACTCACCTCAGAAGCGGTTGTGCGAAGGGCCTCCCAGTCTAGACGGGGCAACACGTTGATAATCATGTCAGGGTTCAGCTCAATATCGTCCTGGACGAGTTCTGCATCCTTGGGGTGAAGGGGATATGAATCCTTGGAAGACCTGCATGCCTTGACGGCGCAAGTGAGGAAGTTGAGACTAAGGACCTTCATTTTTTCGATTTGGAAGAGAGGGTATCGTGTAAGTGCGTAAGAGCTGTATAAGATATCGGAAACCTTGTTTGTCGTTGTCTTGTACTTACACAACTTTTTTTTCTTCTATGGCGGGGGAGCCGCTTGCTGGTGAGCCGCCAGCCCCACGTGACAGGGGTACTATAGAGGTACAGTGAGTTACCTACCTACCTGTATGGATAAAGAAAGTCGTTACGAGAATGCCAGAGTTGACTACGATTAGAGCTGGCTCATCACAATAAATACACGAGGCAATTGGAATGATCAAAGAATAATTGAGTTGATATGTCACGTATTGTATTGTCTTATTCTTTATGAAGTACCGAGTCTCGAGTCGATTAGAATCGAGAGTGCTGTCGGGCGCTGCGGAGACCAACAAAGAGAACACCAGCAAAGATGGCGAAGAGGCCAGCCTTCTGCAGAGGAGACCACCCAGTGGAAACCTCTTCCGCAGCGAATTCAGATGTGCCGGCAAGGCCTAACGGGACAAAGGCTACGCATCAGCAAATCCTGCCTTTTTGGAAGTTTATCAATGGTGGCGAGCAACGGACAGGACAAGTGCAAAACAGATGTTGCCTCTTAGAGCTCAACGTGAATACCTTCAGGGGGGACCTCAAGCTCGCCACTCTTGGCGATCTTGACAGCCTCGACGGGTCGGTCCGCCGCTCCAGTCTTGGTGTTCTCGATCTTCTCGATAACGTCGTAGCCCTCGAGGACCTCACCGAAGACAACGTGCTTGCCATCGAGCCAACTGGGAGTATTTGTTAGTATTGCAACAGAAATTAATTCACCGAGGATGGGTTTGGCTTACGAGGTGACAACGGTGGTGATGAAGAACTGGGAGCCGTTGGTGTCGCGACCGGCGTTGGCCATGGAGAGAAGACCCTTCTTGGTGTGCTTGAGCTTGAAGTTCTCGTCCTTGAAGCGGTCGCCGTAGACTGAAGATAGTGTTAGCCATTGAACAGTTGTGTCAAGATGAAGCCATCACATACTGGACTTGCCACCAGTGCCGTCACCCTTGGTGAAGTCACCACCCTGAATCATAAAGCTCTTGATGACGCGGTGGAAGGCAGAGCCCTCGTAACCGAAGCCCTTCTCGCCAGTAGCCAGAGCGCGGAAGTTCTCAGCGGTCTCAGGGACGGTCTTGCCGTAGAGACCCATGACGACACGGCCGAGAGGCTTGTCACCCTGCTCGATGTCGAAGAAGACCTTGTGGGTGATCTTGGGACCCTTAGCAGCCTCAGCCGTCTGGGCGAGGAAGAGCAGGCCGAGCCCAAGGAACAGGGCCGACGCGAAAAGGCGACGAAGGTTGAACATGATTGTTGTTTCTCTGCCAATTGATGATGGTGCAAAGAATACAGAACAGGAACAAAGAAAGGTTGGAAAGAGGAAGCTCGGAGGAGGGGACACTTATACCATAGACCGCTGACCGGGGCCGGGGGTAGCTGGACTGGCCCGCGCAATTCATGGATGGATTGGGGACCTACCTAAACTGCGTGCAGATAGTCCCCCCGCCACGGCCGGACTGGGAGTGGAGAGCTCACCCAGCGTTCCAGCACGTTTCAGCGGCTAATGCCACCGCTGAAGCGAGTTCGTTCATTGGTGCCCTGCTCTTTACTGGTGACTGTAGTGACAGAAAAGGATAAGATATCTACTGTGTCTTGTTGATCAAAAGGCATACCAATTTTTATGTCAGACGTTCTCTGTCACAGCTCACTCACTTCACCACTTGACCCCACTCCACCCGAGCTCCCCAGTGGACTCTTCGCCTTGTACCTCCTACCGAGCCAAGGATAAAAAGATTAACCCGGGTTTTACCGAATTGCCCATCTTTTTCCAATTGCACGTCAGGTCCGCTTGGATTTCGAGATCGAGGCATGCCATTGTGATACCCAAGATAATTCGACACCATGGTACGTTTGCGCCAGTCCTTTCTTTTCTGAACTATATAGTGTTAACAGTGCGTAGGTCTTTCTTCTAGGCGTCAACTTCGGCGAGCAGAAGCTCGTCAAGGTAAGTCCTCAGCAACCATCACCGAATGCTCTTCATATCCTCACACGATCCTCCGACAGAAAGCCCTTGAGTCCTTCTACGCTCTTGGACCCACGACATCTGCTCGAATCATGGCGAAATACTCGATTCACAAGCTCGCCAAGGTCGGATCCCTCGCTCCCAGAACTGTTACTTCCATCACAGCCGAGTTATCACAAATGACGATCGAAACGGATGCCAGACGCTTGGTACAAGAAAACATTCGTCGACTAAAGGATATGGGATCATACCGTGGTAGGCGTCATGCAATGGGTCTGCCAGTGCGTGGTCAACGAACAAGGACGCAGACGGCAACTGCCAACAGGCTCAACAGGGTCGAGCGACGAGGTTAAACGAATTATTGCAGGAATGGGTTGTCTGGCGTTGGGTCTGAGAATTGGCCCGGATGTCAAAATCACAATAGACTGGCATACGGAGATGCTACAAGGGAATATTCATCCCAAGGAGATTGAGCAAGCCTGGCTATCTCTTTGTTGTACAAGACTTGTATATACAGTGTACGATCAAATGGAAACGAACTCTGGATCGCCGTGCTATTAAGCGTGGTACTATAAGCTTTATGCAGCCTCCGAAGAAGCCTGTCTTGCCTCCTCAAATTTCATCTTGGGCAGATCATCTTCCAGCGGCACCTGCCCCTTGGCCTGTAACCGAGCTGCCACAGTGTCTACGTCTTTCCATACTCGTAGCAGGTTACCGCCAACAACCTTGGCTGCATCAACATTACTAACGCCCTGTCGAAGCAACTCTGCGATCAAATCGGGGTACTTGGTAACATCTTCGAGACCCTCAGGCACTGTGGGAATGCCGTCAAAGTCGGTGCCAATACCGACGTGGTCATATCCAATGAGGTTACCGATGTAGACGATATGCTGAGCTGCGTGTGCAAGAGTGGAGTTTTGTGGGTAGAACTCAGGGATACCATTTTCCTTTCCGGTATCGACGCAAGAAATGAAGTCAGGGGCGATGTTGACCATGACAAGAGAGTTGCGCTCTTTGACGAGCTGCAAGACATTGTCCTTGACGTTTCGTGGATGAGGACAGACGCTATAGGCCGAGCTGTGAGAGAAGATGATGGGGGCTTCAGAACCGCTCCAATCCTTTCCACCACCAAGGACGTCCAGCATAGTATCCTCACTATCGAGATATGTTAGAAATGTGTTTGAATATGTAAGATAGATGCGACATACCTGACATGTGAAAGATCAACAATCATGCCAATGCGGTTCATCTCGTGGACGAGCTTGCGACCCAGAGGACTAACGCCTCCCCAAAGAGGCTCCGCCTTGCGAGTTGGGTTTTCCAAAACAGCGGCATCAGCGAATTTGTTGTGACAGTTATGAGTCAAGGTAGCATAGCGAACACCAAGCTCGTGGAACTTGCGAAGGTTGGCGGCTTTGTTGCCAATCTGGTGCAGCCCCTCAATGCCGAATGGCGATATCAGTTTGCCCTGCTTGAAGGCCTCAAAGGCATTGGAGCTGTCGACCTTTTCGGAGAAATGACTAGGATAGGCTGCCTGCAGCCTAGTCATGACATCGATCTGATCCAGCGTGAATTGAACGCCTATATTTTGGTTTAGAAAAGTTTCTATTACCAGTAAATTAAAGAAACTCACTTGAAGCATAATTCTCATCGGAGAAGTCAGAGCCATTTGCCGGGCAAGGAGCGAAGAGACTCCAGAATGCACCACCACTTTGGCCCTTATGCAGGCGATGCAAATCTACATGCCCGGGAAGTTCACCCTGCTCAAAAGGTTGAGTAAAGTTCTCATCGTAAATCTGGTTGCCATATGCGAAACGCAACACTATTGGGAAATCGACATGGCCGTCTGAATGCATCTCATTAGTATATATCTGATCACGGTCAAGTACGATACGGCCATACCTATCAATGGAGTGGTTGTGAGAATATGACGTGCTCGCTCTTCAGGTGATCGGAGACCATTGCCATAACGAGGGACGCCATTGTAGCGATTGCTCACTGGCCGATGCAATAAGCTGAGTCCCAGGAGGGCAAGAAAGATAGCCAAGATAGCCCTTCGGGGTGTCAGTTTCGGCGAAGAGGGCGGCTCATGATACGAGTTGTTATGAAGTTGAGAGAGCAGTCCTCCCTTAACTGATCGGTTCGCGCCCCTGGTCCTCGAAGGCCGGGTGGTGTTGTATGATAGGAGAGGTTCCTGCCGCCCCATTGTGATATAACAAATGAAATTCAACCGTGCGATAAATAAGACTGATGAAAAAGATGAGCTGGTAGTATTGGCTACCTAGGTAAGTAGATATGTTGAATGAAGTAAAGATAACGACGTGACAAGGATGAGACGAGAGGTTGACGCCCTGGAACCTTGGCTGACAAATATAGTATGCTTCAGTTAAAGGTTAACCTGAAGTTATCGAGCAAGTACTTGGAGATGAATCCGATTGACGGGGGTTATATCTAGAGAAAGCATGTAGTTTAATCGATTGATCTTGGCTCTCTATCACTTTCATTCGCATCTGCCGGATGATACGGGATGGCCTCAAGCTCAATGCTACTTCGAGGACTTCCCTCCTCAGAGATGTCTGTTAAGGTCGAGCTGGCGCTAGCCCAGGAACCACACCGTAGTCCCACAAGATGAACAGGGGGTTACTTTCAGCCACAATGCACAAATCTTGTGCAGTTCACAGTCGAATCACCGTTCAGTCACACCGTTTTGGAGAGTGAGACCGTTTTCACAGACTGCCGATCTTCGGAAAAGGTATGCTCCTCTCCGGCGGGGAGTCAGGCTCTGACGATCTGTCAATGCAACTTTTTGGAGGGGCACTAACACGATAGAAACGCGTCCAGTCTATGTGCCTATGGAATTTATGGACTTCCATCATGATTTCAAGAAGAACTATTAAGGGTTCGAAAACAGACAGGACTAACTATGTATTCTAAACTTGCGAGATTCCAAAGCTATATTAACCATATTGAAATGTTTCAATCATATTGAAATTATAACTGACATCGAATCCTCACTAAGTGCTAAGAGGAAAATGTATTGATTTCGTAGGCGGTACTTGATAACCAACTCGAACCTAATAATTTAGCCACGAAAAACTACCGGTGACTCTAGAGCCACTTGCGGTTCGGAGTATCAATGCATTGGATGCGAGCTCGGGCTGTCTCATAGCGAACATAAAAGTTCATCCTCCCTACCGGCACATCGACCCTTTACTGAAGTCTCCCAATTAGGTAAGGTGCGATCCACCCGAGGGGCAGAATACCTGGTAGCGCGGGGCATCCATATGATTCATCCTTAGACATATTCTTTTCCCAAAATCTCCCCCAAAAACATTCGCCATGGCTCTTTCAAACGAGGAGAGACTCGGTCTCATCAAGGAGAACCTCGCTGAGGTTCTCAACCCCGAGATCATTGAGGGCATCCTCGCCGAGGGGCGAAACCCCAAGATCTACTGGGGTAGGTTCAATCTTCCCTTGCGCGCCAACGCCATCAAGTCAGACTGCTAACATTGGCACCCAAGGCACTGCAACCACAGGTCGACCTCACTGCGGTTACCTTGTACCCGCTGTCAAGATTGCGCAGTACCTCGCTGCCGGATGCGAAGTCACCGTCCTCCTCGCCGATATCCATGGCTTCCTCGACAACCTTAAGGCTCCTATCGAGCTCGTCGAGAAGCGCGCCGAGTACTACAAGTTTGTCGTCGAGTCTATGTTGAAGTCCTGCGGAGTTTCCACCGAGCAACTGCGCTTCGTCCTTGGCAGCTCTTACCAGAAGACCTCCGAATATGTCATGGACCTGTACAAGCTATCTTCAGTCGTCTCGGAGCACGATGCCAAGAAGGCTGGCGCTGAAGTTGTCAAGCAAACCGGCAATGCCCCCTTGAGTGGTCTTCTCTACCCTCTTCTGCAAGTATTGGATGAGCAGTATCTCGACTGCGATGTTCAATTTGGTGGTGTTGATCAGAGGAAGCTTTTCACTGCTGCTACCGAGTGGTTGCCCAAGCTCGGATACCGCAAGGTACGTCCTTGATACTCACGATTATAGCCTGTTACTGACTTGTAATATAGCGTGCCCATCTCATGAACCCCATGGTTGCTGGTCTCAACGGTAACAAGATGAGCTCAAGTGACGAGAGTAAGTGCACCATAAGCCTCTATTGCGAGATCTACTGACAATCTATTTCAGACAGCAAGATTGATCTTCTGGACTCCCCGGAGGCCGTGACCAAGAAGATCCGCAAGGCCGAGTGTGTTCCCAAGGAAGTTGAAGGCAACGGTGTCCTGGCTCTTGTAGAGTTTGTCCTACTACCAGCTTCAGGCTTGAGAACAGGCACGCGGGAGTTCAAGGTCGAGAGACGGGATGCCGAGCCACTCGTTTACAGCGATATCAAGCAGGTTCACGAGGATTACAGAAACGATGTGGTATGTTCTTCCGTCTGAGAACTGTGGGCTTGCTTTTGCTAACACTCTGCTTCAAGTTGACCCCCCAGACCTTGAAGGCTGCTGTGACGGAAGGCATTCTTGCCCTGATGAACCCCATCCAGGCCGACTACCAAGCCTCGAAGGAGTGGCAGGAGGTCACTTTGAAGGCCTACCCCCCACCTGTGAAGAAGGAGAAGAAGGTCAAGAACCTGGGCACACGATTCCCTGGTGCCAAGGGCGGCAAGGGCAGCGATGCGGCCGAAGTGACCAAGAAGGCTGAGGACCTTACCATCAAGGATGTGCAAGAAACCGAAGCTAACCCGACCGCCTAAAATTTATAACGAGAACATAGACTAAAGATAAAATAAAATGGGAAATGATTATGATTAATTGATGTTAGATTTAATATAGGGCTAGTGAAATCCAGGAGTTTTTGATTCTACTATGAAGTTGCTACGAAGAAAAAGAAGAAAAAAAAAAAAAATCAAATATTCAAGGCTTCAATAATCTTATAGTGAAAGGAAGGTGACATCCTCGAAAAGCTTGAATATTAGTACTAGTTAAACAGAGATTGTCTCGCAGAGGGTTGATTTGAAAGCTTGGCTTTAGAAACTAGATGGGTAGTATATATTGAAATACAGTCATGGAATTATAAATTAATATCTTCTTAGATCCTCCACTCGACGAACCCTCTTTCCAACACAAGGTAGGTTCTATCACATTTTATGCCTGCCAGTATGTATCTAGTTACCATATGTACTCATCCATTATGAAGTGATATGTTTACTGGTCATCCAAAAAGCAGCAAGCATCCCAGACGGAATAGTACCATTGATCCCGAGCCTGGAACCCTAGGACGGAGACGCTGGCGTCGTAGAGCTCGCACTGATCACTGGTAGTGATACCAATGGTCTTGCAGTCCTTGTTCTTTTCACACTCAGCCTTGCATTGCTCAAGGTTGTGGTCGTAAAGAACTTGAAGGAGATTGCTGTCGCTGGAGGTGAAGAGACCTGTCTTATTGCAGGTGAGGCTAGACTTGTTGGCACAGCGAGAAGAGGCAGCTTCGGATGTAGTGGTGGAAGCTTGAGATGTAGTGGTGGTAGGTTCGGAGGAGGTGGTTGTGGGAGCGACAGTGGTCTGTGGCTCTGAAGAAGTGGTCGAGAGGACAATCTCAGCCTGCGAGGTAGTCGAGGGATCCAAAGTAGTGGTATGAAGAGTAGTACTGTCTTCTTGTGTGGTGGAAGGGAAGGTGGATGTGGTCTCCAGATCAGCAGAAGTAGATTCGACGGTAGCTTCGGTGGTGAGAGAACCAGAGACGACAGAAGTAGACTCGGCAGCAGGATAGCCAGCTGTAGTAGTCTCCTCGTCAGTGGTGGTAGGCTTAGCCTCGGCCGTCTCAGAGCTGGTGAGCTCTACAGCGGTGGTTGAAAAAGAAACTTCAGTCTCAGACTTGCTCACAGCATCAGAGTATGCAGCAGAAGTCTCGATGGTAGGTTGGACATATGCGGTAGTAGTAACCTGAGACTGAACCACGGAGCTTGAAGGTGGATGAGGTCTGCAGGGACCAGCTTGAGCTCCGATGGCAAGACCAGCCACGAGGGCAGTGATGATAGTGTTGACCGAAGGCATGGTGAAAAGAGTAGATGTGTAATAAAGTGTAGAATAGAAATGAACAGGATGAATGAGTGAAAGGTGATGAGATATCCCAACAGTGAAAGAGTGAACTGGAGGCTCTCTATATAGTAATGCAAAAGGAAGGACTTGTTTGCATTACACCAGAAACCAAAAAACCAAAACATATCACCCTTGAGGGGATACACGCTCCTTTAACAGGGAGTTTGGACTAGACTACCACCACCACCGCCGCCGCTACCGATGCACAACCCTCAAGATTGAATACAATGAATGCCCTGTTTAGAAACCACTGATCCATCAAACTCCTTCAGCTCGGTCCCTTTTTTAGTGTGAAGAGATTAAGTTCCCCATCTGAAGGTCTGGTACAAGAAATCACTTACACAAGTTGACTTTCTAGCGCCATGGCTAACGTCGAAAGTGGGGGACGCAGGTCCCTAAAGCTAAACATTGAAAGAAAGACGGCCAATTATTGAGTCCCAAAGGGCGGAAAGGGAACTACCTGGGTACAGAGGGCGCCAACAAAGGGCGCTACCTATGGATCTCTCAAGGGAAACTCGTCTGTCTGTCTGTCTGTCTGTCTTGCGCCGAGGAAGCCGGAAATAAATGGCTCCTTTTGTCTTTGCCTTGGATCCAGTTGGTTCGTACAGCGCTAACGTTGCAGGGGCTTTATTAGAAAACGGTGGTACTGTAAGTTACTACTCGTTGGTGATCCGAAGCTGAAGAATGGATGTTTGTTGAAACGTTGTCTATAGATACCTACGTCTGGGTTGGGTGTCCATGTAGATCATGATCTGCAACGTTAAAAAAAGATTGCAGATTTACCCGTGCAGTATAAGGCTGAGTGAGAGCCAAGTTGTTAATATGGAACTCAATAACATCCGATCCTACTATATCTACTGTATAATAAATATGAGACTGGGTAGAAGCTGCTGGGACCATAATTTACTTTGATAGCCGCCGAAAGAGATCAGCTCGGATTCATTACCAAGAGTTTTTTTAACCAACCAACATGCGTCTGGTCGGTGCTGCTGGTTGGTCTTTGTAACGTGAAGGAACAGGCCCATGCATACAACATAATGGATATCAGCAAAGGCTCTCCTTTCTATCACACATTAATCTTTCTTTGTGTTCCTTGACTGAAATTAGAATCTTGGCTCTTGTCACAACCACCAAAGGAAGCTCTTAGGCTCTTTGTTCCCGCCCTTGTTCAATCTCAACTACAGAAATATCTTGCTTTCGGGCAATTGATTACACTAGACGTCGCTTTCCTGGATCCACCACATCATGGGTCGCTCATTCACCGACTTATCTCCAGAACTATTTCGTCAGATATTTGGTTACTTTTGCCTGCACTGTTGTGGTAAAAGAAGAGATTATCTTCTCGAGGACACTCTAGAGTTGGCAAAGGATTATTGTAAAAATCGAAAGGTACTTGTGGCGCTATGTCTCGTCAACAGACGCTTTCGCGATTTTAGTCAGGACATACTTCATCATGTGTTCCTCGTTGCGACCCCGACACTCGTGCCACAGCCTTGGGTAGAGACATCATTGGCTCCTTTCGTACGTACCATTGCTTCAAAACGACACCTTGCCGCGGCGACGAAGGCGGTTGTCTTCTTCCATACACTTGAGGCGCCAAACGTTCAACTAGAAGATGCGCAAGAGGCTTTCAGATGTGTTTCTGAGACCACGGGAGTCAAATTATCAGAGATTTGGGACCGAAGAAAGAGCCTGGCACCTTACCGTGACGATTTTCTCCAGGAAGTGATACTCGGCAAAGCTTACTCTCGATGCACTCCAGAGGTGATAGAGTGGCATGTGAACACTCTTGCGACCGAGTTGTTGTTCATTCTTATCGCCTTGTTACCCAACCTCCCACATCTGGCTCTCGATGTCTCGCTTCACCAGACATTTGACCAGATAGAAGCTCTAAAGGCTCTGGGAGTCTCCCATCTATCGCTGAAAGCCATTGAGATTAACGGGGCTTTCGACACAGCATGGCTCTCGTCACAGATCATCACCCGCTCACCAGATCTCGAGACTTTATGTTTGTATCATGCGACGTCGCTGCCTGAGATACCGAGTCTCAAGGCCCTTCATCTCCGCAGATTTCGAATGAGTGTCGACCATCTAAAATCGATCATTTCTTCCTGCACCGGCCAACTGAGAACCTTTACATACGAAACTTTGGGGATAGTCGCCTTCCACGTCGATGAAAACTCTAGTTTTATGATACAAGCTCGTGATGCTGTCGAAGTTCTCACAAAACATAATCCAAGTCTTGAATCGCTTCATCTTGACCTCCGTATCCGGACTCATATGGGTCGAGATACGAAGATTGAGCCAATGCCTAGTCTGGAAAGCTTCACAGCGTTACAGCGACTCTTTATCAACACTGACGCAGTGTACAACACCCAAAGTATCGAGTTACAGCTGCCTGATGAGGCGTCACTCACCCGATTTCTTCCCCCAAACATTGCGTCTCTCAATCTCGTGGAACCCGACTTTCCCCCCTCTTCTGAA
The DNA here is from genome assembly GCA_013623685.1 of Fusarium transvaalense. Lineage (NCBI taxonomy): Eukaryota > Fungi > Ascomycota > Sordariomycetes > Hypocreales > Nectriaceae > Fusarium > Fusarium transvaalense. Next base: position 17,216 of record JABFFG010000189.1, read on the forward strand.
CGTCTACAGAAAGGACTGGTCGGACTTGCAGAACTGAAGAGACGGGATCCGAGTCGGTTTTCCAAGCTTAAACAAGTGACATGCGATACCAAGAAGATATTCGAAGAACACTACATCAAAAATGTGCTCTCTGAGGTAGGGGTCGATCTTATTTACAAAGAGTTCCCGAGACCGGATTGGAGCTATGATCGAATTCCCACTTCAGTTTTACTGGCTGAGTATCGAAAAGAGTCTGTATGTGAAGGTATGCCACTACTGGGGGAATTGTCTGATGGCGATCTTTAGGTAGGTACCTAATCAGATCTAACTCAACAACAAGGCACAATGTTTTCTATAATAAAAATAGCAGATATACAGAGACATGCATGCTTTGGTTTCACTTGTTGACATCGTTCCTTATGTGTGAACCGAACCCCTTTGATGTTTTGTTTTGGAGCCAAGACTTAAACCCCGAACAAGTGCTGAGGTGAGATGGAGGATCAAGAGGAGCTCTGCCAGCGGGACCCTACTGGACGACACGAGGTTCAAATTCAGGGGGCAACCTTAGGTTCTATACAAAAGAAACCTAGGCGGCATCAACGGTTGGAAATTGAAATGCCACCTCACCTCACCTCACCTACTTACTCACTGAGTCACCCGACGTCTGAATGATGCTCCAGTAGGTTGTCATAGGAGATGATTGACAGTCAAAGACCCCTGAATTAACCCAGGAATAATTTTCTGAAACGTCCAGTGCCTCTAAAATTAGGTTCCCGTCCCCACCATTTACGAGGGACAGCGGGCAACATGGATGCCTCAGGGGTACAGGTACGGATACAGGTACAGGTGATAGCCCGCTCAAAGACCGACCAGACCTAGAGGTCCACGGGTACCTACCTAGGTAGAGCCCATGGAAAGAACCCAGGTGGCTGGAAGAGCCTAAAATCCGCTAACGAAAGCGAGCTGCCCAGTAAGAGGCCTCTGAAACTGACACAAATACCGCTTCTGTCTTTTAGTTGTGGCTGTGACGTTCCAGTGTACATAGTAGCTGACGACTGGACTCTTTAGATTGGCGACGACAGGGAACGACACTTGGTCAGTGATAGTCTGTTCAACGTGTGTTGAAGTATACGTATACAAGGAATCACTGCAAACCAAGAACCTGGTGCACTCGCATTGACTTTCATGTCGGCTAGCTTTTTAGAATAGAAGAATCCATGGATACATCCACAAGTAGGTATCCGTACTATGGAGGTGCTCGGTCATCGTGTTCAACGTTGTCCGTTCCATTGTTCCTTCCTCCTGGTTCAACCGTCCACTGTGGATTCGCTAAGCTCGGCTGTTAAAAGGCAAGAGAGACATGGAAAGATCCACCTCTTGTCAATTCCATCATCATTCTGTCTGGTTGTCACTATATTAGGTACCTATACAAAACTCTATACTCATCCAAGTCTCTACAATTATTGTCTTCCACGTCTCATCACAGTATTTTGCTTCCTTCATCCTACCTACTGTGTGATATGCATATAAAAGGAGTTGATCTGAATCGAAGGTCCCCTTGTTCATTAGCCCCAAGACGTCACCACCACCAATACTTACAGCGGATGCAAATGCCAACCAAGCGCCAAAGCCCAAGCCAGCGCCAGCCACCTTCAAGCTAAAAAGACAAGCCATCATCTCCATCTCATCCCAAATTCACCCACACAGACCCCAGTTCGCAAGCTTCCGGTCCAGTCAATGCCCTGTTCTTTTCCCCCCATTCAGCCTTGCTTGTCCTTGCCCGCCGGTGTCAGTGTCAGCCCAAGCCAAGGGACAGAAAGTTCGACGAACCAAAGATCCAGCTCAAAAACACTGCACTGTACTGTCCATTTTTCACTCTGTCCGTCCATCCATCCATACGCCGCAGTCTAGCTTAGGTGTTCATGGTGCCCCCCGATTCGGACTCCCTGGTTCTCGCACAACAATAAATACAACTTCTCAACTCTACTGCCCCTGCATCGGCAGTAGCCGTCTCACGAACCTAGCCTACGCAAGACAGAGACACGCAGCGGATACGACCAACGGCGATCATCTGTCTGCACACCACGACACCAACGGCGACTTCTTTCGACCGACATTACCCCCTAAATCCACGACGATCGCGACGACATTCTCTGTCACGCCCGCCCTTACATCGGCCGTCATATTGCGAATCACTCATTCGCAGTTTCCCCCCACCGCTACAACGAGCTTAGGGCTCTTATTCTTGCTCTGACAAAAAACAACAACGGGAACTGCATAGCCACCACATCAATCGAAGGGGCTGGACAAGGCAGACCATCATGCCGGGGTTTGCTGATTCCTTCTGGTCGAGCGACTATGCTGCAGGACTAGGTGTCCTGTTCACCAAGCTGCAACAAGGTGTTCATGAGAACAGACAAGTCCTGACTATCGCACGTCTGCGTGCTGAGGCCGAGGAGACATATGGCCAGCGCCTTGGTGATATTGCTCCTGCTGCTGATAAGATCGCCGGTGGCTTCAGTCGCGATGATGGGGCTACCGTTCGTAAGGTATGCGAACATACCTCACTTCCGAAGGCGCTTGCTGTGTGCGCCACAGATTTACTATGCGATAGCAGCGCCTTTTCGACCAAACTTCCCAACTAACAAAGTTATAGGCTTTTGACGGCATGCGAAATGAGATGCAAGATGCTGCTCGTAACCATCGTCGCATCGCTCAGAGCATCCGCGATCTCGTCGTCAATCCCTTCTCCCGCTGGTGCGACGCCCACGAGGCTCGCATCCAGGATTCCCAAGATGAGTTGCAGGTTCGAATCAAAGCTCACGACCGTCAAGCCGAGGCTGTCAAGAAGCTCCGATCAGTTTACTTCAACAAGTGCCGATTAGTGGAGGATCTCGAGGAGGAGAACAAGCTGGCTTTCCAGGACCCCGAAACCAGCCCTAAAGCCGGCCAGAACATCCCCGAAATCAAGGTCCAGCCACACAAGGAGGAGGAACCCGAGGAGGAGGAGCTTTATGAAATTGGCGACGACACTTATCAGCCTGAGCAAGTCAAGAAGATTCTTTCCCAAATGCTCTCCAGTATCAAGATGGGTGAGACCAAGGTGCCAATTTTAGGAACATATCTCAACACCTCTTCTGGTTCCGATATCGTCGAGTATCTGCAACGCAGCATGGGCAACATCAACGTCGCTTATGCCGAGCGCATTGGTCAAGATCTTGTCAACAATGGTTTCCTACGACTCATTGGCAATGTGGGCAGCACATTCGCCAACAGCTCCAAGATGTTCTACCAATGGCAATCCAAAGCCTTCACAATGGCTGGTGTCCCCGAAAAGAAGTCTATCAGCCGCACTTTCTCACTTGCTTCCACCGGATCTGAAGGCGCCGAATCTCCCGTAGGAACTGTCAGCGAGTACTTGGCCAACTGGAAAGTTCTTAACAACTCTCACCCGAATGAGACTCCCAGCCAGCGTATGCAACGGGAGGCTCGTGAAGCTGATGAGAAATACCGCGAGGGCGTTCGCAAGCTTGACGAGCTGCGATGCGAGCTTGAGGAAGCAATCCACCTCCACCTCAAGTTCCTTGAGCGATGTGAGCTCGACCGTCTTAAAGCCGTCAAGACGGTCATCCTCGACTTTTCGGGCACCATTGGAAATGTCATTCCTAGTCTCCAGTCTACTGTAGACCAGATGATGCTCTTCCAAGAGACCATTCAACCGCAAAACGATTTGCGATATCTGCTCGAGACTTATCGCACTGGAAGTTTTGTGCCCAAGGTCGTGGTGTACGAGAACTACTACAACAAGGTGGATGAACAGACGTTTGGTATTGATCTCGAGGCTCGTGCCAGGGCTGATAAGAAGCGAGTGCCCATGATTGTTACAACTATCCTGACCTATTTGGACCACCATTACCCTGATCTTGAAGGCGACGAAGCCAGGCGGGGCGTGTGGCTGTTGGAAGTCCCGCTATCACAATCCCATCGCTTGCGCTCCAAGGTCAACGATGGCAAGCCTGTTTCTCCTGATGTTTTTGATGAATTTGATATCCCCACGGTTGCTAGTTTGCTCAAGATTTACCTTCTGGAGCTCCCTGGTAAGTACATGCTTCCCATAGACTTGAAAGGCAAACCGAACTAACTTTGTATCAGATTCTCTGGTCTCCTCTCATGTTTACGAGATTATCCGAACTATTTACTCTACTCCCTCTACAGATACTGATGAGTCTTCCCGTATCGCTGCCCTCCAGTCTACTCTGTCGCAACTCCGCCTTACCAACATCGCAACACTTGATGCTTGCATGAACCACTTTACTCGTCTTATCGACTTGACCTCTGCTGATGAAACCTATGTTGCATCTCTCGCCAGTGCTCTGGCACCCTGCATTCTGCGACCACGGACTGAGACATCTCTTACTATGGAAGAGAAGCATGCGTACCGACTGGTTCGAGACCTGTTCGCCCACAAGGATGCAATCTTTAGCGCACTGAAGCGCATGTCCATGGTCAACCACTCGACTTCTGTGGGTAGCAACAACCGACCTCGAGCCATTAGCACTGATGAGAGCAACCGTAAGGCCCTTATGGAAGAGCGGAATAGGGCTCTGCTTGAAAAGGCCAACGCAAGCCGAGGCCGTGATAAGAGCCCTGCCCCAGGCCCCCGCGGCCACCGTCGTGATCGTAGCACTGGCGGACCAGAGACCCGATTCCCTATCGCTAGCCCAACATCAGCATCGGCTGTTGACCGACACCGTACTAGTCTTGGTGGGGTTATCAAGCGACAGAGTCTTGAGGTCCCCGAGCCTGACAGCGCTGCACCCGTCAACGGCGAGGCAGAGAAGGACAAGTCTGATGCCGACTCGGACAAGCGTGATAGCCGTGACAGCACAGGACGAACACCAACCAAGTTTGTTGGCGGTAAGCGAGTGCCTGTGGTGCCATCCACTCCATCGACTCCGCCTTCAGACTCAACTCGTGGAGTGCAACTTGAGGATGCTCCGATGGAGGACTAGATATACGCCACGGAACCGAGTTACAGCCCATGATCGAAGGAAAGTTTTCTGGTCCCACCAGACGCAGATGTGCCTTCATCTTGAACGGAGTTGGAAATTGTCATATAGCGCGGCTGAAGTTATAGAAGGGATAAGCTCAGGTTTGAGGCAACGTCGAAAGACTCGGCCACATGGCTTACCCTGTCATGTGTATGTGTTAATGGAGCATGAGCAAAAAAGAACAGTCGTTGTGCTTTTTTTCTTGATCTTTGGTTTCTGGATCTGGTCTATTTTTGTATTTATGCTGTATCATGATATGATGGCGATTCCCTATTCGTTAAGAGACTTGTTTCAAAAACGTCTTGACATTCTACAGTACGAGACAGTTAGAACGAATACATTACGACTTGATACGAGGAATGAAGTCTAGAAATTTTGATGCTTATTATTATTCAGCTTGGTTTTCCTCTTCCTCCTCATGTTTGAGCGTCCCTCTTATGCTGTCGAATGCTTGCTTGGTCTTCCAATCGGTTTGTATCCATCTCATCCCTCCCGTCCTTAGGGTCTCCCTACTCATCTTGAATCTCTGCGGCGCGAGGGGCCTTCTTCTTCTTCTTTTTGGTCACAGACACATCGCCTCCAGACGCAGGAGACTCCACGCCGCGAGCACTACTATCGTCCCCGCCCTCGTCAAGAACCGCGGCACGGGGCGCCTTCTTTTTCTTTTTCTTGGGCTTGACTTCTTCACCCTCTGCTCCTTCGGTGGTGGCATCCTTCTTCGGCTTCTTCTTTTTCTTCTTGACGACGGTGCCTTCAACGTCAACACCTTGCGCTACATGGATACGTTCGTTTGCACGCTGCATTTCGAGACGAAGTCGCTCGACTTCTTTCATGGCCTGTTGCATCTCAATGTCCTCGCGCTGCTGCTGCTCGTAGTCGAGGCCGGTTGATGGCTGTCCCTCCAGGCTGAATGATCCGATGCCGCTCGAGTCCACGCCGAGTAGGCCCTGCTTTGTCTTGGGCTTGGGGGCCTTCGGCTTGGAAAGGCTGTCTGAGTTATTCTCCGAGTCATAAGATCGAAGGCCTCCGCTTGCACTGCCTTCAAGGGTTTCGTCCGCTGCGATAACAACCTTTTGACGTGGTTTCGGCTGCGGTCGTGGGGGCTGTGCAGCAGGAGTCCCGGCTCTTGATAGATCCAATTGCATGATAGGTATAGAGTCTATGTCCAGATCGGGCCCATTGCTGCTCTGAAGGATGTTGTGGATGGGGGTCGACGTACGGGGAGTCTCATTGCTGGGAATATAGAAGGGATCATCTCTGTTGCGTTCAACACGTTCTGCCTTTCTCCGGGCAACGATATCCGCGTCCAAGTAAGTTTCCTCGTCGGCTTGTTGATAGGAGCTCACGTAATCCTCTTTGGGTTCAGCTATCCTGCTAATGGCCGGCGCAGATGAGTCAATGCTGGTAGGCGGGGGCCTTTGGTGGTAGTATGTCTCGAATTCGTCCGACTCATCAGTCGTCAATGTGATGGAGTCGGCTTCTGATAACAGTTTGGCCAAGTTTGCATGGATTGGTTCATCCAGATCCAGGCCTGATGGCACCGGAACGTTTAGTTGAGCATCCTTGGATACCGAATTGAGTTCCCAGCCATTAAACAATGATGGGATAGCCTGTGTTAGAAGTAACGGCGGGTCTTGGTCAACCTCATCTGTTGAGGCCGGCTGAGACGAAGCAGCCTCAGCCGTGAGCTTCAGTAGCTCTGTGAATTCGACCGCTCGCTCTTGAACTTCAAGACTAGGATGCAATGCGAGAGGTTCAAAGACATGAATGATTCGTGCCATGAGTAGTGATATCTTTGACTTCCTCTCTGCTGTCCACGGCTCACTCTCATCCCCAACTATAGTCGCAAAAACCTTGGTGACAGCCTGCAGGGTTGTCGTTAAAACTTCAGGGCTATTTGTTCGAGGGATAAGCTGCAACAAGCCATTTAGACCTTCGTCTGTAACAGCTAGTTGTGATGCATATTCACCCATTATCCAAGCTACTGATTTCAGTGCACCTGAAGTGATACTATATCCTGGCGGTGTATCGGTGTTAAGTTGGCTGAGGATAATCTCCGCAGCTCTCACAGCTGTTGATCTCATCACTCGAACCTTGACAGCAACGTTACGCAGCTCATCACCAATCTTTTCCGAGACATTAGCCCTCGCTTTATCCGTCGGGCCTAAATCATCGTCAACCTTGCGAGATGCCGGTGCCATGCGGACAAGTTGCGTAAGAACGTCGATGTACCAGTCAAAATCCAAAACACTTGAGTAGTTATCCTTCGAGCACATGCCCAGAATCCTTCCAATGACGTCAATTCGATAGTCGTCGGGCAAAGGAATTGATTCAGCCTTCGGCTTCGGGATTGGCTCTGCGAACTCATCCTCGGATTCATTGAGATCGTTGGGGGGAGTTCCTGGTTGAGACTTATCTCGGCTGGGCATAGACAACTTGAGCTGCTTCATGAGGCGGCTGACGATGGACATCAAGTTATCGCCAGTCACCATTCCTTGTACCAGGTCAAGAGCTTGTATTCGGATAGTAATGTCGGGACTGTCAATACACTCCAGAATCACATCCTCCTGCTGAGATACTAGATAAGGATGCGTCGTAACGATCTTGTTGAACGCTAGTAGAGCAACGTATTTGACTAGACCTAGTCAGTGTGTATTCCGAAGTTGACACTTTAATCGTGTACTCACGGTTAGGATCGCCATCTATCATGATCATGCCTCGCAATTTGTTAACGCATAGCGTAGCGATTTCATCAGTGCCAGAATCATCAGAGTTCCCTAGAATACCACCTTGAATGATTCCGTTGATACACTCATACAGTAGAGACATAGCGGGAGTGGTCCTAATGATATTGGTCAAAGGAGGCAATAGCTTCCTCACAAGCCGCGGTTCCAAGGGCGTTAAAGTAGCGAACTATCGAGAGTCAGTACCGTAGCGAGATGATATCGATGGCAAAGCAACGTACAAGTTTAATGAGTTTGATGGCCATCCAGTTATTACCACCATCAACCAGAAGCTCGAAGAGCCGAGGAGCTAGGGGCAGGAAGTCATTCGGTCTTCGCCAGCCAAGTTCGCAGACCACATTAACAATAGCCGCTGTGACACTCGGGTCCTCATTGGGGTCCATGAGTCGCTCCTTGATCTTGGGCCATGCTGCTCGAAGAGCTTCAGGGTACACCAGAGCAAGGCGATAAAGTGTCACCAACGTCTTCTTTCGAATATTCGAGTGGCTGTGGCTCAGTCGTGGTAGCAGATCTTGAAGCGTCGATAGGGCCAGAGAGGGAGTTATGACGTGGGGAAGAGTTGCGATGGGGAGAGATATAACTGTCGGTGTCGTTGTGCCAAGGTCCTAAACAACCATGATTAGCGAAACTGGTACTTAGGAGCACAATCTGCCGTCAACGAACCTTCTTCAGCAGATTAGTAGCCAGCATCAGAACCTCGGTGTCGGGCCTAAAGCTCTGGACAGCTCCCAGATATCCCACTCGCTTCTGGTGGTACTTGGGCGACGACATGACCTCAAGCACATGAAACGACGCCCACGACATGTCATGCCCAACCATTTCCAAATAGATAAGCTTCAGAAGCGCCGTCGCCTTGAGATCTAACCACCCAATGTCAGCGGCCAGCCTCATCCATGTAGTTTTGCTAAGGTATCAAACGAACCCATATCCTGGCTGCGAACTTCGGCGCGGCACTCCTTGAGACTCTTCTGGATATACTCCTTCTCATTTCCCTTATGGTTCCGTAGCCCCCGGATGAGGTCGTAAAGCGACTTTTCAAACCTGCGCGCAAGATAGTCAGCGCTTGTCCAAGATGTTGATATTCAGGACTTCAATTCGGCCTACATGTTGAGAAGCTGCCCCGCGGGCGTGGGGCCGACCGTTGGAGGAGGTGCTAAGGTATTTAGGTGATAGGGACGTGGTCTCAGGGGCTTCGCAAGGGCACGATCGAGCAGCGCATCTCGTATATAGTATTGTCGGTAGGAAAAAGGTGCTCTGATCAGCAGTGAAGGGGGGTGGGGATCGCGTGCTGGTAAGATGCGATGTTATGGTTGGTGTTGAGTACGTATCTGTACAGTAACAGCAACAGCGTGTGCGCCTTTACTACTTGAGCATGACGGAATCAATCACCTACCGCCCGACCGCCCTTGACTCGGCAACGAGGACGGCCCGAGCTGGGGAGTGTCTACAGCAGTGTACTCCCCTAAGAGCTTAGCGGGTTGTACTGGGTTAGGTGGGGTCGGGACTCGATCGTGGCGGAAACCTACTCTCGACTCAGTTTAACAGAGCCTCAACACCATCATAGATTTTCTCTTTTGCCTATTTTTCTCCCAATTTCGACGGTTCATTCTTTATTCAGAGACCATGACCTCAATGCAACGGTGACACTTCAATTTCAATAACTCAATTACATTTTCAGTCTCTTCCAATGGCTCTTCATCTCCTTCCTCGTCGGGCGATTGTCCCCCGCTCATCCACTTCTATATCCAACATCACCAACCTCACTTGCGCCTCAACACATCTGCGCCGCTCCTTTATCTCTCTCCCCTCTTCAGAACCCCAAAGGCTCACTGCCCATCGCACTCTACCATATCCTTCCGAACCTCTTTACGATCTCATTGCCGATGTCGACTCCTACTCTTCTTTCGTTCCATACTGCTCCCGCTCTCGAGTAACTCGCTGGTCCGATCCCGAACCCACTACCGGCCGGCGGTATCCCACACTCGCCGACCTGCATGTTGGCTGGGGAGGATTTGACGAAGTCTTCACAAGTCGACTGCGCTGTGTGCCAGGCCAATCCGTTGAAGCTGTCAGTGGAGAGACTGTTCCAGGAGGTACAGGGCCTGATGCGTCGGCTGTCTTCCGGAGCCTAGTGACACGCTGGTCCGTAAAGTCAATTACTGGACCGCCTTCACCACGTACCGAGGTTCACCTTGCTATCGACTTTCAGTTTACCAACCCCCTTTACGGCGCTGTGAGCGCTGCAGTGTCGGATAAAATAGCAAGCATGATGATAGAGGCCTTCGAGAAGCGAGCGTTTGAAAAGCTAAATTCACAGCGAAAGCTCTAGAGTTACGTAGGCATCGTTATTACGTTGGCTTGTTCTGTTACCCCTCCCCTCTTCCCAAATCATTTAGATAGAATTTAGTGCATAACGTCTCACTCAAACATAGACATGGAAGCTGAGCAATCACACCCAAGGACAACGACGAAGTCAACTTCTAAAGTTGAACAAATCATTCTGCATACTCCAATCATTCTACATAACGCGTGTCTAGAACAGCCGTGTCTATCCAACGAGCTGGTCCGCCGTATTCAAATCAAACATGAAGAAAAAAGAGAAGCGTCATCTTTGCGCCAATGCCCAAGCTTTGATCACTTCTGCCCTGTTCCTGTCAGAAGAATATCAAGCCTCCAACGACGGATCGTTCCCTTTCCCCTAGTATCGTCTTTCGAATCATATCATCATACTCCGATCCACATGCATATAGGACAATTTGTGACGCCGTTGCGATATGAAACGCTAACCGTGAGTTGGGAAAGGACAAAAATTCCGCTCTCATTTTTTCCATCTTGAAAAAGCAAACAAAGCAAAAACAAAATAAGAGTGAGGATCCAAAAGATGTTTTCCAAATCAAGCCGGCAGCCGATGCCGGTGAGGTATCTGCTAACAAGTAAAAACTTTATCAAGACAAATCAAAATCACACATTCATCTTCTCATGAGGCCCATAAGTAGTGCCCCTCATTTCTTGCTAGACCTAGACAACACATGTAAGCATTTTGTATGGTTTGGCAAGGGAAAGGCTAGGCTCACTTCTTCTTCTGGGGCTTGCCGAACAAGAAGCCAGCCATGGTTGAACCGTGGTCCTTGGATGGCTTCTTATGCTTGCTTGACTTGCCAGGCGCAGGGCCGACGGTAACAACGTTAGGTACTGGCATGCCTCCAGGACGCATATCGCCAGGTGCCCATCCCGGAACTGGTGGAACCCCTCCTGGCATACGGCCATGTGGAGGCATACCAGGTGGCCGCATACCGGGTGCACCCATAGGGGGACGTCCGCCGGGTGGAATAGGAATAGGGCCATGCTTGCCATGTGGATGGTGCATACCAGGTCCAGGCATCTTTGGTCCCAACGGAGGCAACTTATCCATCGGCCACATCGTCATGGTAATTGACCAATCAGGCTGAACCACCTTTTCCCATACAGAGGGCAAGATGATCTCGCCATCAGGGGCGATAAGATCGTAGTGGCCTTCCATGACATGAGGACCCAGGACATCGACCTGCATAAAAGCTTGCTTGATAAGATCTTCCATACCCTGAGCGCATGTTAGCGACAGCAACTTTTTGTGGCCAGAACCTGTATTACTTACCTGCCAAGTGGCGCACAGGTGGAAGGGGAAGCTGAACTTGCGACCAACGGCGTCTTTAAACCGAATAGGAGCTTTCTCTGCGGTCTTGTTACTCTCTTCGAGCTTGGCCTTGGTCTCCTCTTCGATCTTTGCCTTGAGTTCTTCGGCAGCCTTCTTCGCAGCCGCCTCGGCAGCGGCAGCTTCTTCGGCCTTCTTCTTTTCATCTTCAATCCTTTTGAGAGTATCCGCTTCGGCCTTTGCGCGGGCCTCCTCTTCGAGTTTCTTGAGCTTCTCGGCTTCTTCAGCAGCCTTCTTGGCGGCCTCTTCTTTAGCCGCCTGCTCAGCTCTCATCAAACGCTCGGCTTCTTCCTGTGCCTTCCGCGCAGCGGCAGCCTTGGCCTCCGCCTCCTCTTGTAATGCCTTTTCGAAACGTACGCGCGCAAGCTCTTCAGCTTGTTTTCGCTCTTCCTCCTCTTTAATTCTCCTCTCTTCAGCCGCCCTCAACTCGGCTTCGAACTTCAAGCGAGCTTCTCGTTCGGCTCTAACTCGCTCTTCAGCTTCCCTCTTACCACGTTCCTCGGCTGCCTTCAACTCTGCCTCGTACTTTAGACGAGCTTCCTCTTCAGCCTTGGCTTTGGCTTCAGCCTCTGCCTTACGCTGCTCGGCAGCTGCCTTCATCTCGGCTTCGTACTTCTCACGGGCATCCTTCTCGGCTTGTGCTCGGGCCTCGGCCTCTGCTTTTCGTTGTTCTTCGGCCGCCTTTGCAGCAGCCTCAAACTTCCTCCTGGCTTCTTCTTCGGCCTGGATCCGAGCCTCAGCCTCAGCCTTTCTTCGGTCTTCGGCGGCCTTCATCTCGGCTTCAAACCTGAGTCGTGCCTTCTCTTCAGCCTCTGCCATAGCTCGAGCGTGCTCTTGCGCCCGCTTTTCCTCAGCCTTTCGCTCGGCTTCCATTCTTTCTCGGGCTGCCTTTTCTGCCTCCAGTCTGGCCCTCTCGATTTCTTTCTTGGCCTCTTCTTGGGCCAATCTCATATCTTCCATTCTTCGATGGAAAGCTTCCTCGGCTTCCTTTCGAATTTGTGCTTCGGCCTCTTTTTGCTTCTCGGCAGCCTTGGCCTTCTCCTCCATGGCTTTGAAAGCAGCAATCTCAGCTTCCAATCGAATCTTTTCCGGGTCCTCCTTGGGAGGAGCTGGCGTGGCTGGTTTGGCGGGTACCTCAGTGGCAGGAGGTGGTGGCGGCGTAGTCAAGTGATGTGATATCTGCATCCCACTCATATGAGCCGGGAGGTTATATGGATGAGGCTGCAGGGCACCGTAGTACCCGTTTTGTGGTGGTGGTGGTTGTTGCTGATAGGGCATCATGTCATACATGCCTCTTCCTTCTCCGCCATAGCCAGGAGCACCGTAGGGGCTGGTGGGATCACCATAACCACCGAATGGCACCATCTGACCATTGGAAGGATACCCTCCTCCCATATAAGGTGCCATTTGGTTCTGGTAGCCAGGCTGCTGGCCTCTGCCATACATTGAACCCGGGCGAGGGCGAGCCGCAGCCTGTGGATGTCCATATGCACCACGGCCATGGGGCGCGCCATATCCATAAGGATCCTCCAGATTGGCGGTGGGCGGCGCTGTGCGATCGCGCCGCGGTCGTCGATGAGGTTGTCTAGGTTCCTCTTCAGGTGAGTAAGGATCCTGGGGAGGACCAGGTTGACGAGTCTGTAACTGATGCGACTGATGAGGAGGCAGTTGACGAGAGGGCGGCTGATGGTGAGCTAGCTGCTGCTGGTGGTGAGGGGGAAACTGATGCTGTGGTGGGTATTGGTGCTGAGGGGGAAGTTGGTGCTGACGCTGAGCCGGTACGTGATGGCGGTAATGCTGGTCGTGGTCGCTAGTTGAAGCAGAGTCAGACGGGCCAAGACCGTCGTCGTCGTCGTAGTCGTCTTCGTCGTCGTACAGGTCGTCAGAACTATAATCCTGGCTACCTGTTTCTTGAGAAGAGTCGTCACTGTAAGTATGCGAAGAAGTAGACGTCTCGGTAGGGCGACTGCCTGAGGTTGGGGCTCTGGAGGAGGGGCGTTGTTTGAGCCTATTCAAAACAAAGGTGAGCTAAGTGACTGGGCAGGATGCACAAGAGATGAAGCTTTGATGTAAGAGAGACAAGTAAATAAAACTAAAGGGGGCGCAGTTGAGACAACGAGAAGGGTGGATATGAGAAAGACAAGAGGGGAGGGAGGGGAGGAACGCAGGCGCATGAAGATATGGGAAGGAAGGTATGTAATGGAGGGAGGGGACTCACATTGCAAATACTTGGGTGGGATGCCCTCTACCCACGACAATCCGTAAGAGAGAGCCGGAGCAAAGGCGCTGAAAGTAAGTAGGTAGGAAATAAAGAAGGCAACAAGCACAAGCAAGCGTTCAGCTGACAGGGCAGAAACAATGCCGAGTAGCCCCCAAGGCAACAGAGGGAACGATGTGGGAAACGGAGGACGAAGTTTGTTGTAGCCGCAGTGCACCTCAGTAGGTAAGAAAAAAAAAACACACAACGGGAAGCGTTGGTCTGGTACGAGGGGCAAGGAAGAACTGGACTTGCGCAACAGGCGTCGAGTGAGGGGTCGTAAATTTGAATTGGTGAGTGCGCCACCTAAAGATGACGAGGGCGTGACAGGCGAAAGGTCGGCTGGTCACGAAAGCAGCGTAGTGAGACGGGGAAAATGCCTGCTTGTGAAGCAGAACTGGGTGCGGAGTTCACAGAACAAGAACTGAGTGATGGTTGCTGATGGAGGAGGGTACCAAAGTTGTATCTAACGTAGCAAAGCAAATGGAAGTGCTGTACGGCGCACGTTAAGATCAGGCGCAAAGCCCAGAGTAGTGTGGGCGGGGTGATGTGGGTTCAGGCGGCGGCTGCGAGCAAAGGCACGGTACCGTAGGATAGAAGAGCGGCAGAAATCGATCGGCGGTGAGGGGTTCCAGATCGTTTACTTATGGGTCACTGGACAAAACTCCGGACAATATCTGGAATAAGTGTTAGATAATGGATGCAGACGTTATTCCCAAATGTTGAGCGTGGAGAATCAGTTGTTGTCAATTGTAGAACAAGCATCAAGAGACTTCCCCAGAGCCATTCACTGAAACGACGAACGACCGTTGTATCGTAACGGTGAAAGCTTGTTGAACCGGAGCTGCGGGTGTGTGTTTATATACACACTTGAATTTTGGGTGTGTCCGTACCGTCTAAGCCTTTCAAGAGAAAACCAAACTTCGTGGTCACAGGATGCCAAAGTGAACTTCGTAGGCTAGAAGAAGCCGGAGTTTTCGACTATCACAACAACAAATTAGTAAAAATCGGGCACGAGATGAGAGCATTGTCGAGACGAAAGTCATGAAAAGTCAATATCCTGCCTGACTGGCTAGGATCTTTCTCCCTTGCATGAGCCCTGAGCAGCATAGCGGCGCAGAAATCTTTTTCTGCGAACTCAAGTTCCCAGTTGACACACGGCAATCTAGCAAGATGTTGTACGCGATTCTGGCTTGAGCCTTAGAAGATAGCGTCGATTGAACAACAGCACAGTAGTCGAATAACGACGTTTCTGTATCGTGAGCCCGACCCATGTGTTTCTCAACTGGACTTGCTGGGCACCAAAACCTCGCTCTTGTCCTCTGGACCTGGACCTGGACTAAGCTGGACTAGGGGGCCCTGGTTCGTCGCCCTGTTGATGGGGTCAATGGGGACCCTGCTCAAGCGTGCTGCTAGGGCTCTAGCGCTCGTTGGGCTGGAGCTGGCGGGATGCTTGGGCTAAGTGATTGGAGTGGTCCATCAATTTGAGTGGCCGTGTTTGGAGCCGTTGCAGTCCTTGGCTCACCAAACTCCCGGTTTATCCCAGGCTTCCGCAACCCGTCCGTACCCATTTGTGCCTGTCAAGTCGCTTTCCCCCGTGTCCGTTCGCGTTCATCTTTGTTGTAAGTCGGTGCTAGGGCGTTAAAAAATTGTGAAAGCGGTTGCCCAACCCTGTGTGGGGGCCAAAAGGGAACAGTGAGCTGTCAGAGCCCAATGATACTGACGTCTATGGAAGGACCTAGAGTTGTTGCAAGAGTGGTCGCGATGTTACAATAGGTAGGTACCGGACTAGACGTGGCATTGCCAGGAGAGAAGCAGACCGCAACGAGGCACGAAAGGTCTTAGCAGACTAGTTTTGTGCGGCGGCAGCGATTGTCATTGCGTAGCGCATGCCATAGGGTAGCGAGCATCGTCATGAATGTCATGCAGTCATTGACTTGCTTCCTGTTTCTGCTAAGCTACTGCCGGGGCATGTTTGCTTGCTGCTTTGACGCGACCAGTCGTGATCACAGGGCCATCTTTTTTTGGAGTTGAGCCCACCCCCAGATGCAACCGAGACAAGATACGATGGGATGTTCATGTTCATGCGGAGAGAGAGAAGTCGTTGCTAAAAGGAGAAAGGAGAAAGCGGGCAACAATTGGAAACTTATTACATACCGTTTTTGATATGAGTATCTTGAGATGTTGATGCTTAACAGTCCTGATAGAAGCGACTTGGTATCAGGTAAGTGTCGTTCAAGTTATTCCCATCAACAAAACAAAAGTATCTGTTTGTTGGATGGATTATTTTTGTGTGAATCGGTAGTGGACGGTAACCAGCTTGTTTAGCGGGTATTTGGGGAACGTGGTGGCGGGGGGGTGGGTTTAATCAGATGGACGGGAGTTGCCCAAAAGAGTGCAAGTCAACAGTGACTTTCTGCTCAGTAGAGCACAAATCGTTTCGGCAACAGACAGACGATGGAACGAAATAAAAATCAAGTTTTAGAGAGGGCAGTGAAACAGTCATTCAGTCAGTTAGGTAGGCTAGGGCACAAAACGAAAGAACTTTCACTAGAAAAGATTTTTCTAGTTGCACACACAACAAGCAGAGGCTGCTCGGCAGGAAAGAAAAGGAGGAAGAAAATAGAGCCAAAAAGAAAAAAAGGAAAAAAACATCAGCCAAACAAAGGCAAGAAAAGTAAACAGGCAGTTCAGTTTAGGGCCAGAACTTTCTGGTTTGGACTCTTGACTCTGACTTCTGACTCTTCAGCTGGGCTGAAAGGATCCATGGCGGTGCTGCAGCCCAACGTTACACAACCTCCAGTCAAGATGCACAGATTCAGTTGCGTTGCCGTTCATGTTGCTAGGGGAGGCAGACACTGAATTCCAGTGGAGATGTGGCTCAACCATTCATTCATTGTCGTCGAATGATATACTTTTGTTGCTCTGACCGCTAGAATGATATCGTTGTCTGTTAGCGCCGAAGGAGGCGTAGGAACCGACAACTGAACACTAGCCGATAGTTTTCATCTGAAGCTGTCGCGTCCTCGGCCAGGTATCAGACACTACTAAACCTTTGACAGTATCATGAAAGTCGGTAAATCAGCAAACAGTTCGCCTGTCGTTCCGTCCGAGTGACTTGAATGGGTGTCGTTCTGTTCGACAAAAGGCTGTGCAACGGCATTGACCAATGACTCTTCAGTATTTGACCATTTTGCAAAACGAAGAAATCGGAACGGACCGAGGCGCAGGTGTCGCTACCCGGTGCAGTCAAATTTCCATAAGTGGTGATACTGCTTGATGCTCAATTGCTGAAGCAAACATAACATATGGCAGATGAAAGGACCAAAAAGAAACCTGAGGCACTGGCAAACTGCAACCTCCTTATATCCCCATTTACTGTCATTTTTAACTTTTCTTTTGCTCTTCTTCTTTCCGTCAACCAGATCGAAGTAATCCCCTCGCCCTGCAACAATCCTCTTTAACCAGCCGCCCTCCATTCTGCGACTGGCTGACAACGGAGATTCGCGCCCCATCTTCAGCGTTGAGGCCCGATAGGAGGAACCCAAAGCCAGCTCATCATGAGACAACTGGACAAGGTATCTAGGGCGTTGCAATAACGAGCCGTTTGCAGACAGTAGTCGTTGCCATGAAACTTAAGAGTATCACAACAAGTTCAAGCTCTAACCCATGGTCGCAGAATAGTAGCAGCATACCTAGGATAGAGTCCATAAACTGTTTCTCACATTCACACCCACTAGCCGCAGCTTGATACCACCCAACTAAGAGTATTCGACTTCAAGTATCAGCACTTACACCTTCCCGCAGAGCCTCAGCCATCCAGAGGTGGCCAAGTGTACAGTGGCGAAGGCACTTTAAGATTCACGCCATGCTGGCTTTAATTTGACACCCTAATTCATTATCTGTCACTGAATGTCGGTCAAACAGCTATGATGGTTCCGTCTTTCTAGCATTGATACATGCTTCGGGACCAAGTCAAAGCAGCACATCCCAAATTAGAATCGAGAGAGTGTATCGACCATCATCCCCGTTTGCGCCATATCGGCTCTTCCGCAAGACTCCGCTGTTCGTGGGTGATCCATAAAAAGCGGCCATCATGAGCCGCCAGGGGAACAAACATGATGTTACGCATTCAACGTGGATATAATCCACTCTTGAGTTGCGAGTCCCTGGGGTGTCGGAAGAATTGGCCGCTGATAGCCCAACAGACTAAAGTAATCAGTCAGTTTATGATGCTTAGATAAGGCTCTTAGACTGTCTATTTCTGTCACCCTAAGCTTTAGGGGCCAACTTTTCTGTTACCCACCTGCGAGTCTCGATGCCGATGTTATTTTAACCACGACGTGACAAAGCCAACCGTGTACAGTACCGTGCTGTAGTCCCGATTGCCAATACCGGTCGAACTAGTTGCCACCTATAGCCATCACACATGGAGGGAAGCGAGCTTGCTGATAAAGATAGGTAAATTTCTACCTAAGCATTCAACGAAGCCAGCAGAAGAATAGAGTAGCCCCAATCCTGCAAACATAGCCCGTCTTCCCCGTGAATAAACTTGATCATCTTCCATTTAGAACTTTGGTGGACCCCACCAGCATGTCCTTGTATGGCGCCACGTGCTGAATGCCCAGCAATGCCCAACTCGGCGTTGCTGCCTCCACTTGTAAGTCTTCAGGGGCCTTGAGGGGCCGCCATAACCCATGTTGTGCATACTCTGCCACTTCCATCTTCACAGGCCTTAGACTTGTCGACAGGAGGAAGCGAGCTAGTTGCGCACTTCATCTGATGGGAGAAACCCTTTTGGCCGGCTTGTGGTGTTTATCTTCACCTTATGCGCACTGTTTGGGGTCACAGCATCTGTAATGCAGCATCCTAGCCATATCATTGGGTTTAAACCCTTGCGTACATGATCGATCACCGGACAACCTCTGAAGACGACTTGTCAAGCAACTCCCGAGCAGCAGCAATCTCATCTGCATTGTACCCCTGCCACAGAGGTTCCTGAGCTTTGTATCTGCGGACAATCTCCGCTAGCTTCTGAGTAGCCGCCTGGTTCAGCTTCTTGAGAGTGTCTTGATCTGGTAGGGAGAATTCGTCTTCTTCAGGTTGCTGCTTCTTGGACTTGGTAGCATCCGCCAAGATTTTGTCGGTAACCTTCTTCAGACCGTAATATCCTCGCAGGTAGTCCTCGCAAAGCTCGATACTTCGGCAAAACCGCTTCACAGAGTTTGCGAGATACTTTTGAGGAGATCCATCGCTCGTCTCGCTTGCTGCCATCAACGTCACCTCACCCAGCTTTGCGTGCAACTGTGGAGCAGTGTCAGATGTGGTCGGTCATGAGGAAAAGGGAGTAACGTACGTTCCATGCATTTGGTGCTAGTACAATGACCTCTTCTAGGGCATAGATAGCCTGGGAGTACAGACCTTGTGAAAGGTAGAGATCCGAAAGCTCTGCCCAGCCCTCAGCATCGGTAGGGTTGAAGTCGAGCAACGATACTAATGATGAGATCGCCTCGGGTGTCTTTCCCATAGATCGCAAAAGGGCCACTCGTCGCTTGGCGATATACTTGTGTCTGTTAGTACAACGTCGTCATGTCCACAAGGCAACACGCTCACAATATTTGTTCCATCCTGTTGCAGGATATCCTCGTATTCCTTGAGAACCGTCTGCAGTTCATTGTTGTTTGTTGCCTCCGCCTCTTTGATAAGACCCTTGAGCGCCATCACACGTTCATTCTCGTTGCCGAATCGTAGGATCAATCTTTCTAAGCACAGATGCGCTGAATCGTCGTCGCCTGTCTGGAGACATGTGACAATCAGGTTCTCGTATATGGTCCATAGCTCCACAGTCTCGGCTGCTGAGAAAAGGGATACAAGAGGCGAAGCTGAGAAGGCCCTGGGGTTGCTTTTCAAGATGGATGGAGCTTGTTGCGCCAGATGGAGAGCTTCAGCTGGCGATAGCTGGGCTTGCGGCCGGGCGAGCGAAGTAGCCATGCTGTGGTTGTGAGGTGAATACGATCGCGCCAATGTGATAAACAAGACTTGGTAATTGTATAGTTGTACCGCTTCAACCTGGGCGTCGAGAGTGTTGGGGTTGATGATTTACTTCGCAATGACAGCTCAATTGGACACAGGAGGCTTAATGCTACGTGCACCAGCTTGGCCAGGTGGTTCGTGATTGGCTACCTGTCATGAAGCTGTAGCAATCGGAACATTACAAATTCCGGTTGTGATCGTCTTGCCCTATCATTGGTGGTATGTGGCCCCACATCAAATATTCGAAGACAAAATCCATCTTTCCACAGAAATTTTTCTTGACTTTCGAGCATCCTTCATCCTCACTTTGACAGTGCCAAATACAAGTGCTGTGACAAGCACACGACTTGCGCCTGCGAGTGCATGCTTCAAGGACATTGCAAGTCCAAGATGGCGTCTTCAGCGCCAAGTGGCGTGGCCGTTGCAAGCCCGACACTCGAGTCCATTCCTGCTCCTGTCCAGGACATGGCCGCGTTGGACGTCAAGGATCCGGTCACCGAGGCCGTCACCGAAGCCGTCGTGCCCGAGACCGAGGCTGCTGAGGTGCCGCCTCACCGATCGCATGATCCCACCAACAACTTGAAGCGGAGTGATCCCTTCCAGTTTGGTAGCCGGTATCTGAGCGAAGGAGACGATGTCTTCGAGTTCAATGCCTGGGATCACGTTGAGACTGACGATGCATACAAGGAGTATGCAGAGCAGCAGTACGCGAAACAGCGTCAAAACCCTGTCTCGGACTTTGAGAAGAGTAAGTCACCACCCAAGTTTTCGCATCGAGTTCTTTACTCCCCAGGTGTCCTGATGATACAACACCAATGCATAGTTCATCTGAATCTACTGAAGACAAACTATACCTTCTTATTCTTTCGCTCCCATCTGATTTACACCTTCATCACACACTTTTTCAATTTTGCAAACTCAAAACATGACGGGTTGCTAACATGAAAACTCAGGAAAATTTAGCCAGGATCCCGCTAGATGGTGGAATTTGTTCTACAAGAACAATGCCGCTAATTTTTTCAAAAATCGAAAATGGCTTCAACAGGAATTTCCTGTTCTAGCCGAGGTAACCAAGGAAGATGCTGGTCCCAAGCTCGTCTTGGAGATTGGCGCAGGAGCTGGTAACACAGCTTTCCCAGTCTTGGCCGAGAATAAGAACCCGCAACTAAAGATCCATGCCTGCGACTACTCAAAGACTGCCGTAGAGGTCATCCGCAAGAATGAAGCGTACAATACTGAGTTCATCCAGGCTGACGTATGGGACGTCGCTAGTGATAGCTTACCGCCTGGACTCGAAGAAGGTTCCGTAGATGTCGCCGTGTTGATTTTCATCTTCTCTGCTTTGTCGCCTGATCAATGGGCCAAGGCTGTTGACAACGTCTACCGAGTTCTTAAGCCGGGTGGCCTGGTCTGCTTCCGAGATTATGGAAGAGGAGATCTGGCCCAAGTCCGGTTCCGCAAGGGTCGTTATCTGGATGAAAATTTCTACATTCGAGGCGACGGTACTCGTGTCTACTTCTTTGACAAGGATGAACTTTCCGATATATGGACTGGCAACAAAGCCAACGAGGAGGCCCCAGCAGCCGTGGACGGTGGTAGCGACACCCCTGCTGCTGAAGAAACCGATACCGTTCAGAGCACAGACACAGAGGAAACCAAGACAGAAATACCCCGATTCGAGGTGGAGAAACTTGCTGTTGATCGACGATTGCTGGTCAACAGAGCTTCAAAGCTCAAAATGTATAGATGCTGGCTACAGGGTCGGTTTAGAAAGAAATAGACAAGAACATCTCAAGATGAACATTTGATTCCACCCCGTAATGGTAGTCCCTGTAATGAAGTTTGGTCTTAGTAAAGCAAAGCATCCCGTAGCTTGGCTCGATCAGCAGCGCCGAATCCGATGCCATCCAGATATGCGTTGAGTCCACCATATTTGCTATCAAGGTGTTTTTGGAGGCCAATGATCATGTCGTCAGCGGTGTGAAGCCATTCATCCGTCAAGCCAATTTCTCGAATCTCGATAAGACGCTGTTCTCTCTCGGGGATAAGTGCCTCATCGCTGAGACCATAGTCATACTCGATGGCGGAGATAGGCACATCCAGAATCATAAGCACCAACGCGCAGACGAGACCTATGCAAATGTCAACATTGATGCAAGAGAAAAAGAAACATAGCATTTCAGCGCACCTGTCCGATCTTTGCCTTGAGTGCAATGGACAATGGAAGGAAGAGCTGACGGGTCAGCATAAAGAGACAGAGCTTCGTGAATCTCTCTTGTGGACTGATCGAGCGTATCCAGACCCAATCCTACAAGCCCACGAGGGATCATGACTTTCTCTCCAATGATGTTGATAGCTTCAGTACGATAGCCACATACAAAGAGGAAAACAACACGGCTAGGGGAAGGAGTCAATGTTTCTGACACACATGTGATTTTTTTCTTGAATACTTACAAGAAATCCCACCATGATAGCTGACTCAGGAGAAACAGCTCGAACGGGCGGCCAGTGATTTTAACGTCTCGGTAGTCCAGACCGGAGATTTGGAGTGGCTCAGCAAGAGCTTCGTTGGACTGGACAAGCGCAGGAATACTGGATTGTTCTTTTCGTCTTTTGGCTTGGTTGAGATGCTCAGTTCTGCACGTATCAGTATATCATCGTGATACGTATAACACAAAGGTCTTACTTGGTTCTCAGGTCAATGACTGTCTTGACGCCAAGACTGTCCCTAATGAGTTGTCTGTCTGGAAGGGTAGCATCGTCTCGTAGGTCTTAGCACTGCACATGTCCATATGATAATGTCCTTCATACCTGGTCTCGCCGAACGGTAGAACAAGCCCTCACGAATCCGTCTAGCAAGTGTAAGTCACAATCCCTACGTTTTGTCAGGGACGTTGGTGTATTACCTTGTACCCAAAAAGTCATTGACTGTCTTACCAACATCACGAAAATTAAGGACGTTCTGAAGACCAGCGTGAGAAGTCATGGTTATGCCAAGAAATCTGTTCTCCCACGGCTATGTCAGTGTACCGAAGTCAAGAGGTCTTGGAAGCCAGTAAACATGTCGTGGCTTTCGGGCTGTGCGAATAAACAGAGAGGAAGGAAGTCGGAACAATAATTAGTGTGTGACACAGACTTGAAACCAGGGTTTTTCAGGTCGATCAATCGAGCCAAAAGCGCCGCAAGAGATCGGAGGGTTCAGAGCAACCGCTAGAGGAGGGCTAAAACAAACTAAGAGAGCGACAAGCAGCGACGATCTCAATATCAATGCCGAAAGCACCGAGGGACCATTCCCAAACTAAGACAAATGAAAGACAATACGCACCGTTAATTCTCAGGTGAGGAAGGACGAAGGTTTCAGGCACAAGACTTTGGTCTCTGTTCTCCAATCCAATTGGCGTTGGCTTCTCTTGTCTGAATACTTTCCCGTCTATAGTGTTTCCGTATCCAAGGTTTGTAGTTTGATGCCATAAATTTAGTTGTTCTTAAAATAATGCCAATAGGAAGAAAGATGTCTCCCACAAAGAGCTGAGGCTAAAAATTGTTAGAGTGTTGCATTACAGTGCGGATTGATGGTCGGCATGTGTGATACTGTACATTGCCTGATGTTCTATTAGCGTTGAGACATGTAAGATTTTTGGAGCTGAAGAGGTGAGAAGAGATTGTCTTGACTAGAGCCAAGCTGAGAAGAGGTTTCCGTCTCGACCAGTCAGCCATTCAAGCGAGGAGATTCACATACACCCAAAGCTGAAGAAGTACCTACTAAGGTATGTAGTGAGACCACAGAACTTTCGACACTGTACATTGCTAAACTAGCGTCTGCACCTGAGATCATCGCCAAGTTCTACATGACGTCACAACTAACACTATCTGGGGTAGCGCATCGCAGGGCCGGGAAGGGAAAGAGCTAGGGAAGTGACCCTGACGTATGCCTGCCTTTGAAGGAAAGGAAGGAAAGCACCGTCTCGGGGCCAACGCCATTAGAGTGAGGACTCCAACGCCAGCGCCACGAGGGTCTCATTTCACAGCATCATCGTTTATCGTTCTAAGTTGAATAAATCTTGCTTTGGCCCATATTCCTCTGTCTTGGTCCTTTTTCCAAATTCCTCCACATTGCTTCGACTTGAAACCGACCATACTATATACATATCTACCTATCTATACAGCCCACGCAGCGTCATCGCCGAATCCTTGACTATTGTATAATTAGTACTCATACCCATCCTTATTGAGTTGTCGCATCCTATTGTCATATTCCCTGTAAAACGACAATCGCTGTCGGGTCCACAAGTCAAGCGATTCCCACTTGAAAACGAACATCCGGCATACCCATGTATAAGGCAGATACAGTCAATTAAACACCAAGCAATACACAACATCAGGTCAACCAAGATTCTTGGAAACCCATACCAAGACACTGCAACGAGGCCTTGTGGCCCTGCAAAGACTTTTCTCCACGCGCTGGGCGCATCACGATCAACATCGCAGCATCCACTACCTAGTTGCTCCAATACGAACAGCTGAGCAGGCACTCTTTTGACTTGCATTATCATGCCCACCAGCACATCCCAGCAGCCAACCATGATTCATTCGCAGCCGGCAACGGCTCCAGGTATGTACCCAAGTCCCTTATGGCTGACACTCGTCATCCACCTGCGGCGTGGCCCAGCCCGTGCTGACACTTATATGTTACATAGGAGCCAACAACTCGGGTCGTCTCAAATACGCAGATCCCCGAGATCTTCCTAGTTATCCGTCTGCTGGTCTTCGTCCCGACGGTGCTGCTGCCAGTGCTGCCGCTTCTCTTGGGTGGTCTAACCAAAAGCCTATCGAACTTTGGAAACCTGATAAGACGTCATCGGCATCCGCAGCCGCCGCTCTGGCAAAGAATTACAAGATGGCACCATCGTGGGAACCAGCTTCCAACTCTGACGGCCACAAAGCCGCACTTCTAGCTGTCGGTTCCGCCAACGCCGCATTAAACCACACACCAACCCATCAAAAATCACATGAAGGATGGGGGAATTCCGCTGCTACCCAAGCCGTGGGCTCTGCCACCGCTGCATTGAATCAATCACCAAGCCAACGAAAAGCGCACGAAGGATGGGGAAACTCGGCTGCTACTCAAGCATTCAACACAAATAGAACCAACTCTATGCGGCAAGGCAATCCAGTGTTGCCTGACACTTCACTGCAAGGTCAAAAGTCTCTCGCTGCAGCTAAAGGAGCCATGTCGACTACAAGGCGACGAGCTAAATCCACGCCTTCAGCTCCAGATAATCTTGCCCCGTCATCCCCACATTCCAGTAAAAGACCCGATGCCCTCAGCGGAGCTACTCTTGCGCATAGGGCAAGCATGAAGTCTAAGCCAGCAACCGAGAACGCAGGTGCTGTGCCGGTCACTACCATGACTCGTAACATGTTCACGTCCAACCCTCCGGTTAAGCCAGAGGTGGACGAACGACAGAACAATGAGCAACTTCACGCATCGGCGGTCGCCATGGCCCGAAAGATGTACCTCTCGCAGCAAAAGATAATCGATGAGGCCAAGGAGAACCACGGGCGAGACTCTGATGTGTCGCAGCCGAAGCCATATATTAATCTCCAAGATGCTGCTTACAAGCAAGCCCAAGAACGATTAGCAAAACTCGAGCAGGAGCATCAGAAGAATCGAGACTTCCAATCCTACTATGGAAACGATTCATCAACTCCAAAGCGGCGGTTTACGTTGACTAAGTTGCGTCGTCGATCTTCTAGTGACGGTGACATGGAAGACCGCCAGCAGTCCGAGAAAATCCGTCAACAAATGTCGCTGTTCTCCAACAAGCTTACTGAAGTCGATCAGAAGAAGCGCCAAGACGACCGCAACGCGCTGCTTGCTGCTGCGCAACGTAATGTCAAGGCTCAATTACAGGGCATGGATGAGAAGGTGTATAATAAGACTGGTCAAGTCAACCCTACTCTGATGAGTGAATGGGAAGTCAAGGCTCATCAGATGGCAAATGCTAGCCACGAAACCCGCAATGAGAACAAGGGTAAAATTGATATTGGAGGTGGAAGGTTCATGGATCCTCATGAGGTAGACGCTATTGCGGCCAAGAGAATGCAGCCTCTTTTGGACGACATCAACGAGAAGGCCCAGATTGAGCGGGAGCGCCTTGCCGCTCTCAAAATGGAAGAGGAAGCCAGGAAAGCTGAACAGGAGAAGCAAAAGGCACGCGAACGCGAGGTCAAAGAAATCACCAAGAAACTCAAGGGTATGTTCATTTAAACGGCCATTCGTGACCTAAGCTAATATATCGAACAGATCAAGAAAAGCAGGAGTACAAGGCAAAGAAGGCCGAGGAAAAGGCTGCCAGAGCGGAAGAAAGGCGTCAGGCCAAGGAAGAGAAGCAAAAGGCCAAAGGTGATACAGCCGTCTCGGGCGAGGAAGCCATTGACGATGGCGAAAGCATTCGAAGTGAGGATGCTGCGTCATCTCCTGTTGCGGCGGCAGCGGCCGGCTCGACTGAACCGGATGCGCCTGCAGCTATTGACACGGAAACGGGCAGCGCTGAGCGGGGCCGAAGAAAGCCTAGCGACGCGACATCACCAACGTCCAAGGTCAAGGGATGGATCAGGAATCGCTTCTCGCGGGGCAAGTCCCTCGGAGAGAAAGATCGCGAAAGCCAAGGCGACAAGAGAGGAAGTTTCATTGGCGGTGCCGCTCTCAGAGATCCCGACACCAACCAAAGTGCTACAAGTCTCGACAACCGGGCAACCAGTATGCGAGACGTTGCGCTTGCTGGCCGTGGCACAAATGGCGGCGAGTCGAGTGACCGTGATGTGTTACATGATTCACGTGGTGTGAGTCCTGTAAGCAGTGACTCAGACGATGATCAGGTTCCTGCTATCACTCCTCCCCCAGCGATTAAGGATCCTGTTGGACGGCAAAGCCACAGTCCCTCAAGAGACTCCAGGTTTAGAGAGAACTTGGACAATTGAGTGGACAATACGCCAAGATAAAGTTATGGTTAATGAACTGGTTTGGATAGGTGGGTATGATTGTGTTTGGCGCATGAATTGGGTTTCTTGGTCTTGTTTCTTTGGCCGTTGATATGACTAGCAAAGCGTTACTGTTTATTATTGGCTACCACGACTGGAAATACTGTACTGTACTACGAAGACTGTAATAATTGATGTCTTGGGTTAAAAGCTGGCTTGTTTGTTGGTATTTTCCCCTGTGTTTCATTCCATCTATGACGCATTGTTTCGTGAAAGATACCAAGGTTGATGTCATATTCATGTCGCCGAGTCCGAGGCTTCCGCGAGCGATGCAATGTTTGGTCTAAGATGTAGGATGTCTTATAGAAGTGAAATGGATAGTTGTCACAAAATTGATCGTACAGATTGTTATTCTTGTCTACCTAGGCAAAGGATACGTGTAACAAAAGCATTATGCAAGTCTCTCTGATAGAAGCAAGCCTATTTCCAGCCAAACGCCATACAAAAAGGGGAATCATTCCGACATAAATCTATGCAACATGAGAAGTGGTGTATATGAGTGGGTAAAGTTAAGTAAAGCTGAGTGACAGACAAAACACCGAGTTTGACGTCTGATCACTGATTTTATGTGCGATTTCTTGGGAAGGTAGAGATATAAAGATGTCCTTTTGCGGCTTCTATTAACTTAAAAGTCTCTGGGAGGATGACCGTTCTGTGCCATTTCGACG
The DNA here is from genome assembly GCA_013623685.1 of Fusarium transvaalense. NCBI lineage: Eukaryota > Fungi > Ascomycota > Sordariomycetes > Hypocreales > Nectriaceae > Fusarium > Fusarium transvaalense. The sequence goes on from JABFFG010000189.1 coordinate 44,683, forward strand.
TCGCGTCGATCGTTAATGTTACTGCGCGATCCTTCATAGCTTGGGTTGCTAGAGTCGACAGCAGCAGAAGGCACGTACTTCTGGTGCCTGGTATGGTGGGCCTTTGTGCGGATGGCAGGGTAGAGGTCGATGGCGAAGGAGATGGCGTAGAAGGTGAAGATGAATGAAATGACCCATTCGAGGATGGCGGCGGCGTTTCGCTGCTTAACGCGGCTGGTAACGCCAAAGGCAATGATGAGGGCAACCTCAACCAGGATAAAGGTGAGTTTTACCCAGAAGGAGATGCGAAGAACGCGATGCTCGCGGTAGTCTTGAGTTGAGTGGTCAGCGAGATGATTCACTGGGTTGAGATAGAGTGAGACTGGACTTACTAATTCCGAGACGCTGATACTCCCAGCAAATAAAGACGGCAGAGATCAAGTAACCTCCGATGAAGAGAGCCAAAAAGGTATGGTGCAACCTGGTGTATCTGCCAGTACGGAAGATGGACAAGCAGATGAGTCCGACAGTGCCAACCGCCGCAAAGACAATCGAGAGCCAGGTGAGGATCTTCTCCATGAGAGTCCTGTTGGGCGCAAGACGACCACGGTGTCGCAACCATCGCTCAGACAGGAAAGCAGCGTCGAGGAAAATGGAAGTGAGGACGCATCCGGTGATGAAGAGGGGCCACAAACGGTCAGCACCGACGTTGGAAATGTATGCGACGTCGGAATGGATAGACTGCGTAGGATAGCGACGACCATGTTGATTGACTCGCCATTCTAGCAGCAGACCCAAAAGCATGCCCAGCCATACCAATCCTGATAGAACAGGAAACCACTATTTGTTTGTGTTAGTGATGTCTGTTTGAGTAACAGTATAGATAGTATGGATTATCAACCAACATACCCAGTATGAGAAGACGCCTTTTACAGCCATTTTGAGTATATGCTATGTTATGTTGTTATGCTGTAATATATGTAGTGATGTAATTCTTGGTGTTTTGGTGAAAATCGACTGGTATGATGATCAAGAGTCAATTCAGTACCACAGCACCCAACTTTGCGTGCTTGGCAGGAGCGAGCCAAAAATGAATCGAAATAAAGAAATGAAGAGAAAGACAGAAATATTATACGACAGAATAAGTGTACGTGCAAGGATATTAATGGAGTTATAATACTTGGCAATGCCATGGAGGACTATGGGTCCATGTTACGCAACTCGGGGTCGTCCCTTTAATAATTCCAAGCTTTTTTCTTCCCCTTGCTGCATCGGCCGGAGGGGCACTAATAATGCTTTAGTCCCTACTCATATGATCGTCATACATAAAACTCCACTACAGAGGGACAGTGACATAACTGAGAGATCTCGGATCCTCGGACTGGTCCGCGGGGCTTCCCTTTTCTTCAAGTATCCGGGATATGAACCCGCTATGTACTATCTTCCTCAGCCCTGCCCTGCTATCATGCGCAGTCACAGTAATTAACGAAAAAATAGGTAGCCAAGCATGGCTATGGAATGTTTTTTTTTATCACTCTTTAATGGAATTGCTTGGCGTTGACGTGGCGAGACAGGGGTGACGCGGCAGTGAATTACAGATCTTGTGGCGCAGAAGAAAAGAATAAAGAATAATTAATTAAGTGTGTTTGTCTAGTCTTGATGGGGAATTTGTCTGAGAGTCGGAGAACGACAGAGTGACGGGGGGAGAAAGAGAAGGAGAAGAAAGAAGTGAGATGAAATGACATCATTAGTAATTACATCATGAGACATTGTCACGGCCCAAAATAAGCCTCAGCTAACTACGTCGACATGTGGAGTCTAACTACACCCTTTTCTTTCTGCGGTACTATACTGTATTTCTAATCCCTCCTCCCTGCATTAATCATGAGAAGCACGTTACTAAACTACACTAGAGTACTGTAAAGACTGTAGGTCAGGCTCTTTAGTTTCATACCATCCAATCATAATGAAACTTTGTAACATTCAAACAGTCCAACATTAACTAAAGACTTTACAGTACTCCACAGTACTGCAAGAGCCAAAACTGCATATGTAGGTAGTTACAACAGCATTATGAGATAATTTCAACCTCAGTCTTATTCCCAGCGACGATTACCGTTGTAGTGGTTGTAAGGGCTGCGGGTGGGTGACTGCCATCTCGGTGGCCAACTAGCAGCTCCCCTGTCCAAAGTATAAGAATAAATCTTCATCTGTTCTCGTCGATACCACTCCAGATCCTTTGCCTCTTCCTCTTCCTTATCTTGCTGTTCCCTCCACAGCTTCTCCCTCTCCAGGTTGCGATAGGCACCGTAGGGGTTGTGGATATACCGCTCGTTACTGGGTTCCAGTGAGTAATTGTCCTTGTCAACGAATCGATGATCTCGGTGGTCACGAACAGAAAGATGGTTGTAGTGAGGCTCATCACGCTTGGACTCATCGTCTTTGTACTTATCGTGCTTGTAGCCATCATCATGATGCTTGTACTTGTCGTTCTTGTACTCATGATGCTTGTAGCTGTCCTCATGTTTGTACTCCTTGTCGTGCTTGTACTCGTCCTTCTTGTACTCGTCCTTCTTGTAGTCATCGTTCTTGTACTTGTTCTCATGCTTGTTCTCATGCTTGTACTCGTCGTCATGCTTGTTCTTATAGTACTTGTGGTCGTGCTTGTGTCCGTGATGGTGATCATGAAGATGTCCATGTCCATGGTCGTGACCGTGATGATGCTCGTGGTGGTGCTTGTAGACCTTGAAATCCTTATTATAATCCTTCTCTCCCTTGTACTTCTTCTCTTGGGGGTTATCGTAGGAGCCCTTGTTCTCAAAGTCCTCGCCAGTGATCAGAGGAGTATAGGTGAACTTGCTAAAGGCCTGCTGAACGCTGCCCTTGGTGCTGCCATCGTTGGCGCCCTGCTTCTCCATGATGATCTTGAGGGTCTTCTTGCAGCTGATGCGGCGACCAATTTCATAAGTAAAGGCCTAACAAGTGTGTAAGCGCGACTGGGAAAAAGGACCAAGGAGGGCTCGCTTACATAGTTGGCAGATCGAAGACTGTTGATGGCAGTAAGGACGGGACGATCAACCTCACCCTCAAGATACTTACTCTTGTGCTTGAGTACCTTGAGAAGGCGGATCAGGGCATCGGCATACTATGAAAATATTAGCGCAATCTTTCTGTAAAGAGCTCCCGACTGAGAGTAAAAACATACATCAAGGTAGCAGTCGACGACATAAGACTCCTGACCACAGCCGAAACACTTCTTAAGTGTAGTATAATCGATCTCCTGATCATAGATATCAAGACGGTGCTCAAGCTTGTAGATGTGATAGACGACGCCCTATACCTCATGTGTTAGTCTTATCGCAGACTTGATCGAAGCAATTGCCTCAACATACACTCCAGCAAGACTCGTCATTGCCGCAATCCTTGGTCTGGACAACATGAATCACCTTCTCAACCTCGTCGGTGAGCTTGTAGAAGTCCTTGCAAACTCTTTCCTTGGTAAGAATATGGCAAGGCTTGATAGGATGCTTATGATGGATATGATGTATGTGCTCATGGGGATGGAGATGCTTGTGCTTGTGCTCTCCATGGTAGTGCTCCCCGTGGTGCTTGTTAACATGATGCTTGTCATAGTCGCTTTTGCCAACCTCTTTGGAGCTGTCAGGAATAGCTATACCAACAGCAACAGGAATTGCGCAAAGCGCAGCGAAAGGGATGGAAAGTCTCATCGAGAAAGACTCCAGGAACAACAAAATAATGTAAAAAATGTGCAATCAAGGTCTATGAAATGAAGAATGATGCCGGTGACTTGAAGTGAATCAAGATGAAGGCCTAAATACAATCTTAAATAACTTCATCCTCTCTATGGTCATCTCTTCTTCCAAAAGAACCTGTATCTAAACTATCATCAAAGAATCATCGAAATATGCCAATGAAGCCTCAATGGTCGGAACTTGGTCCCTGGTCAGCCTCTTGGGAGGTCAGGCCCTGGTACCTTGAACAAAGTGCCGGCGATGCCATCAATTATAACGCGTTCTTTTGGGTACAAGCCCATCACCATCAAATTCTCAATCGCATCATGGTTCGAGTTTCTACGACAACAGAGATTCTAGGGCTTTTCGTTGAGTGGTTCCCTCGAGGCACCTCCATGTCGAGGCTTTATCGAGGTGGCAAAAGTGGGACGAACGTATGAGAACTATCATAGAAGTGACGGAGGCGCAAAAGCCAGGTCATAGGCTTATTATTCCCTTCTTGTGACTCGTGAAGAGCAATTTTGCTCCAACAGTGACATGAGTATATACTTCGAGGGGAGTCCGAAGAGGCTGTGGCATATTGCCACATGTTGCTAGGTAGAACGTTCCCCGAGTTACCACGCGATTTCGTAGCTGAACGCGACGCGATTTCCCTCGTTTTTTCGCGATTTCAATGTTGGTGAGGTGACAAGGAAAGAAGATGTAAGTTTGGGGGTCGAGCGTGTAAGTCGAGAGAGAGTGGGTCGGCATCTCAAACTCCGATGTTCCGATCTCGAATTCCCGATAACGATAAGCCTGGATCTTCAGCTTCCTCCAGACTGGGCTATCAACTCGATTCAACAACACCAACGTCAAGCATTGAATCACGCCCATCTTTTGCACATCAGCACGCAACCACCTAGTAACACCCTATAGAACTATACCGCGATCCAGTACCCTCGTGAGGGTCTCCTATAGTGCTACAGCTGGCTATTCCAGCTCATCACACCCATTTCTCGATAGTCGCTTTGTTCATCATTAAACATGGCGGTTTCGCCAATCGTAACCCATACGGTCGAGGCCGCTCAGGCGCAAACCCTCGGGCGCGCGATCTCGTCGCCTCTCAAGAACGTTACCTCGCAGACATCTTCTTCCAATGGAACGCCCATGCCTCCTGTTACTTCTGCGCCTGCGCCAACGAGCATTCCTCCAACACTCGATCTTGCTGAACAGATGAACGATGAAGAGAAGCGCAAATACGTGAAGGGTATGAGACAGTCAGCAGCTCATGGCACTTTAATCTAACAGTATCTAGGCAAGAAGCTAGGTGAAGGTACCTACGCCGTTGTCTTCCTGGGCCACCTCCGCTCAAAGCCCAGCACCCTCGTCGCCATCAAGAAGATCAAGGTCCAGAAAGAATACGACGAAGGAATGGCCCCCGACGCCGTCCGCGAATTAAAGCATCTCCAGGAGCTCTCCCATCCAAACATCATCTCCCTCCTCTCAGTCTTCTCTTCCAAGGACCAAAACCTCAACCTCGTCCTCGAGTACCTGCCTCGAGGCGACCTGGAAATGCTCATCCGTGATACCGAATCCGTCCGCTACGGTGCTGCAGATATCAAGACCTGGATGGGCATGCTTACTCGCGCTGTCTGGTTCTGCCACGAGAACTTTGTGCTCCATCGTGATATCAAGCCAAACAACTTGTTGATCGCCGATGACGGCGAGGTTAAGCTTGCTGATTTTGGTCTTGCGCGCAGCTTCGCCGATCCCCATCAGCTCATGTCCTCGCGCGTCATCACCCGATGGTACCGACCTCCCGAGCTGCTCTTTGACGCAAAGCACTACAGTGGCGCTGTTGATGTCTGGTCCGTTGGCACTGTCTTTGCAGAGCTTATCATGCGTGCGCCCTATCTTCCTGGCAATACAGACCTCGACCAAGTCCGCCTCGTTTGCGAGCTCGTTGGCACCCCGACAGAAGATAACTGGCCTGGCGTCACTAAACTTTCTGGCTATGCGGTCCCCGGGCAACACCCTGTGCGTGGGAAGGACTGGTACGAGATGCGCTTCGGCACGGTTGGCTCCGACGGCGTAGACTTGCTCATGAAGACTCTCATCCTTGACCCCAAGAAGCGCATCACCGCCCGTGGTATGCTCGAGCACCCTTGGTGGCACTCCGAGCCAAAGCCTACACGCAAGCAAGATCTTCCTCGAAAGGGCGGTACAGGGGCTGATGACAAGATGGGTGCTGATCTCAAGCGACGTCCAGGCGTGATTGATGATGATAGAGGGTCCAAGGTTGCTCGCAAGCTCGACTTTGGCGGCATGAAATAGATACAGGTAGATTTGGCATGGATATAATCAGCGTACGGACATATGGCATGTACTTTGTGGGCATTCTTTGGCGTTTGGTTTTGCACAAGAGGATGAAGAGCAATACGCGACATCTAGTAAAACAGTACAGTTATTACGATGCACAATGGGAAATTTTATTGGACGCTTCAGATCAGTTCATATTCGTAAATTTGAGACTATGGATATCCCAGCCAAACGCTTCATCCCTGACATATCTTCATAATATTGACATCTTTTTCCTCGTAAACATATCCAGACGAGCGGTATCTATTCCAACTCTTACATGAGTACGCACTCAAGACCATACATGGCTCTCTCAACACTCTTTCTGACTTGGTACCAATCCGCTCTCCTCTGTGCATACTCGTAGACTTCCTCGGCACGAAACACTCCGCCGAAACGGTCGCCATCCGCAATGACAGTGGCCATCTCGCGCGCGTGCCGGGGATCGATGAGGAAGATTTGGCTCAACTCGCGCAGGGCGGCAAAGTAGGCGAGCAGGTCTGCGTTGCGCAGGGTCCTAATATACTCATAATAGATGTTCATATCGGCGATGAGGGTAATTGCGCCCTCAGTGCTGATGCGTTGGCGCTTGAGATGCTTGCAGATGGCTGTAAAGAGGCGCAGGCCGACCTCACCATTGAAGACGTCAAGCATGGACTTGTCAGTTGTGCCGACCAGCATTTTTGTATGTGATGATACGAGCTCGACAATGCGTTTGGCTGTAGCTGTAGGACCGATATCGGGCTCTGCAGCGGGTGCGGCTGGTTTCTCGACGGTGCTGGAACCGCCGCCGAAGCCAGACCCAAACGCAGAGGACGATGATGGGGCAGATGGATCGATTGGATTGTAGTCTGTAGGCGGCTGAGTTGTGCCCTGTAGGTATTCAACCTCATCCATCAGGACATCTATACCCTTGTTCAAGCCAGCGGCGACACTCTCGTCAAGCATCTGCTCAAACTTCTTCTTGGCCAGGCCTGCTGGATCCAAGAAATCGTTGCGGTCAGCAATCTTGGGAGCTGCGAGTTGTTGCTCGTAGAAGACGTCAATCATCTGTGAGATCAGGTCTCCTACATTGACGAGCTCGATAAAAGTAACAAGAGGTGCCACGCCCGCTTTGTTATGGTCGCTAACCTCTCTTGGATTATAATGTGACAGATGGTCAACGGCCATGTCAAAGCCCGTCTTGACGTGTTTCTGTCCTAGAATCCGGAGCAACACCACGAAGATAGTCGCGCATTGCTCTCGAGCTTCTCCTCCGGCTTGCCCACCAAGACTAATGAAGACTGAAGCACGTCCAAGACTGGTTTTGGCAGCATGGACCAGATTGAGCGCCACTTCAATGCTGAACAGTGACTTGATACCCTCAAGCTTTGATGCCATGATGGCGGCCTTGGCTGCGAGTTCATCTGTAGGCGCCTGAGCAGGCAAGGGGCTTCCTCGACCATCGAGTCCTAAGCTGGGGGTCTCGGGTCGAGAGGGTTGGGGACTCAGTGCCCCAGCACCATTTAACTCTTTAGAAGCTGGCAGTGCTGGCTTTGTTGATGAAGGCTTGTTTGTTGTAAAAGGGGAACCCTTGGGGAAGCTGGGAAGGACAGTAACGGGCATCATGACAACTTTCTTGAAAGAGCTTAAAAAGTCCTTCTTATCAGCCGACCTGTTGATGTTTGACATATAAAAGGACTCAATGGTCGAATCCTGTTCAGAAAGTTTCTTCTCCCAACTTGCAACTTCTGTCTCAGCATGGTTTGTGAAAAAGTCTAATTCAGCCTGAAGATACAGGTCAAGGTGAGGTTCGAAGACGCGCAATGAGAACTCCTTGGCCATCTCCTTGACATCTCTCTTTGATCCTTTGGGAGGTGTGAGGGATTGGAAGAAGAGTAGTGTCTGCTCAAAGACGCCGGATACGGCTTTAAGATATGCTGCCATGCTCCTCTCATGGGCTTCGTCGAACAACGGTGTCGCATACTCCATAATAATATCCTCCCTCACCTTTTCAACGAAGCTCCAGAAGACGTTTGCAGGTTCGGGAAAGATACGCTCCATGACTGAAGCTTGCTCGTTGACCTTGGCAAGTAGCATTTCGAAGAACAGCCGCGAGGGTTCGAGGGTAATGTTTTCCTCCTCCGTCGCCTGATTAAGACAGTCCATAGAGTTGACCACCAATAACTCGTTATCGTTAAAAATAGGGTGTTTATGGATGAAGAGGTCTACGCCTCCCGTTGCGCCGTCAAGAGTATGCAGGACATGTGCATAACGATGCATGCGACCATCCACATCCCAGAATTCGTAACCTTGCTCAAACTCTCGAAGCACCGCACTCTCAAAGATACCCATCATGCTCGAAAGTTTCTCCTCTCTCTCATGGCATCCAGGAGACCAATCGCTATGAGCAAACCTCTTTAGATTGGCAAGCATTTGCGCTTGCTTCTCTGGGTCGCGAAAGGCCTGGAAGATGATGGGGTCGGCATGAGACTTGGCCCGCGCAAGATCAAAGTAGAACGGCGCCAATGCACGATAAATTCTGCCATACTCATGCCTTGCGCCGCCTCGAATACTTCGTACTTTCTTGAAGACATCCAGATATGCCGCCGGATCTTCAGTGGGGTCGGTTGAAGCCCCCACCGCCATTGTCTCGAACCCATCACGAATATCAGCCACAGCACGATTCTTGGCCTCCTCTATTGACGCATCGAATAGTGTTGTTCCGGCGGGTTGTGCGGGGACAGCGATTCCTTTTGCCTGTTTGGCCGCAATGTTGGCAGATTCTCGTCTTCGTCGCACCGCCTCTTCGAATCGACGTCGAGCCTCGACTTCATCCCAACAATCCATGCTTTTTAATCGAGAAACCCATCGTGTATCGTCGTATACCATATCTCGCATGCGGTGTGATACTCGAGCGAAGCGCATTTGATCGGCGACGGGGAGGTAGTCGAGGATAGCCACCAAGATCTCTGTCCATCATGTTAGTCGCCGGGGTTTTTTCTCTCGTCGTGACGGTGTCATTCGTACCCGCAGGAAGACTGGCTTTCGTATCAAGCATTTCAGTCGCTTTGAGGGTGCTGAGGATGCTGCCCCGGTTGGCAGCACCCGTTTTGGACCTATACATGGTTGGGGAGGTATGTGCTGCGATTTCGGTTTGGTCTACTGCGTGACGCCGTCGATCACGTCTTCAGGGCGCTGTTCTCCTCGTAGTCGTCGCTTATTTATTGTGTCTTGTTTGATGCCATGAGTCGGTGTTCAATCCATTCATCCAGGTGAATACTATAGTCTAGCATGTGGCAGCCGGACTCTGCGTATAAAGCGACACCGACATTGGACGGCTAGTCAAGCTTGGGAATCGTTTATGAGGGGTCGTTTCCGCCGTCTAGTTGCTTGGACTGATGAACCCGGCTTCAGTAACCCGAAATAATGAGTTATTTGACGGACAATTTACCGGGTTCGAGTTGGGTGATCTTATATGTACCAAGAGAAGCTGCAGCTCGGTCCGTGTTTCTGGCTCTGACAGGGGTATCGCAATCTGCAGATGCCCCGCATCAGCGGCGGCACTGTAGATATTGGAACTAATCAGCCACCTAAGTATTGTTTGTACCTTAGTAGGCAATGTGAACCTATGAAACCTCCACACACCCGAGACGCAGAGGCTTACCCTGTATCCTGTCATTTTCGCACCACCTTTTTATGTAAACAACATTGCCGTAGATTGTTTGTTCTATGTTATGTTTATTTACCATTATTCAATAAATCAGTTATATTGCAGTATTTACTAGACCACTCGATGTCGAAATACCATTCGCCATACTCTGATGCTGTTTATACAACTATTCTATACATATTGATTGCACCAGCAAAACTCCAAGAACACCCACATAATATGATAACCTGTAACCACTTTAAAAGACGCGGTATAGCAACTCAAAAGTACCAACTCCCACCGCATGCAAATGACAAGTATGCTATGCGCCTCTTGTTTGACATTTACTCGAGAAAAGTGAAAAGATGGGTATGCAACACGTTCATAGCGCGAGTAGCATCCCGTGCACTTATCACACAAGAGATGTTGATCTCGCTAGCACCTGTTAAACAGCATTAGCAAGTTTTTCCGATATATATTTCGTTGGAGTAAATACTTACCTTGCGAGATCATCTCGAGATTGACGTTGTGCTCACCAAGAGTAGAGAACATGCGTCCTGCAATACCGACCATGTTCTTCATCTCAGCACCAACCAAACTCAGAATTGCCATGTCGGTGAGTACGCTTACATCACCGCACTCAGCAAGCTCCTCGGTGGCCTTGCCAAAAGCTTCGACCTGCTGGCTGCTCGCGTGAATAGCCATAGAGACATGCACCTCGGAGGTGGAGATGAGATCGACCGAGATGGAGTAATGGTTGAGAATGGAAAAAACGCGAGCGAAGAAGCCGTGCGAGATTGACCTCTTATTCGAGTGCACGTTGATGACACTGATGTGGTCCTTGATAGTAACGGCAGTAGGACGCTTGGGCTTTCGGTGTTCTGCCTCAGCCTTGGGAGTAGGAGAACCGCGTGTGAGCTGATGACTAGCAGTGCGCATACGATCAGGAACAACAATGGTGCCTTTGCCACGGGGGTTCTTGACGTTCTTGATACGGATAGGGATAGGAGGTTCAGCACGGATGACTTGGTCCATGGTAAGATGGTGAATGACCTCTGAGCCGTAAAAGGTCAACTCGGCTGCCTCGGAGGGGGTGATGGACGAGAGGAGACGTGCTGTGGGAACCTTGGAGGGGTCGGCTGAGAAGATGCCATCGACTTCCTTCCAGACTTGCAGCTCCTCGGCCTTGACGCCCACTGAGAGAAGAGCGGCGCAAAGGTCAGTGTAACCACGGCCAATGTCACCATCAATGAGACTGCCGGGGACATTTCCAAAGAATCCAGTGACAACTGGGACGCGGTTCTCACAAGCGGCAATCTTGCGAGTAAAAGCCTCAGAAGCGGTACGGTAAAACTTGTCGTCGAGACGGCCAGCGGCGTCATAGTGGAATGCGTCGCAGAGATCGACATATTCAGATTCGACTCCCTGAGCTGAGTGTTAGTGTTTGGGCAGTGCAAGTAAGTGTATGAATGCTCTATGAAATCTTTCCTGGACTATACATGCCGGTGAAATGGGACAAAAAAACAGGAAATAAAGCTCTCAACACAATGGGTACATTGTGAAGACACATAGGGGGAGTTGGAAATTCGCGCAGCACGAATCAAAGTGAGCACTCACCACATCCTGCAAAAGAGCCGCCATGAATCGACAACTCAACTTTTCACCAAAGCTGATAACACGGTCCTTTGCTCTTGAGTTGATCTCAAGGTTGAATCGCTTGGCAGCGACGATATACTCAACCAGCTCTTGACACTCATCCTTGATGGTCTGGATGAGCGTCTCACGAAGAGATTGGTCCCTGATGAATGATTCAGCGGCAAAGACATGGTCGTTGCAGATATCGAGCATCAATCCACGTGCTTGCTCAACCAATTCGTTTTGCTGCTCCTCGTCAGAGCATATAGCAGCGCCAACACCTCTCAGCTTGACATAGACCGCCAATAGTCTATTTCATGGTCAACATTTAACCTTCCAATTTCTCTTCTATAATGAAGAATGTTATGAAGACTTACCTGCTGGTAGTACCCTCTGCTTTCTTGCCCGTGCTTCTTGCAGAGCATACTACGATGACTCTGTTCTGAGACAAAGTGGCTCTATTGGCGAAGTCAGATATGACAATTCTAAATCACCTCCCCGCAATCATTCATTCCTCATCTCCAATTCTCATATTTCAGAAGGTTGTTTCATACCTGACGATGTCCTTTGCAATCTAGACCATATTTGTTAGCACGGTAAATAAAGACAATATGAACAAAACGTCTCCGAGTATCAACGGAAGGAAATAACAAACCTTGTCTGGGAATTTGCCCACGCTGGTACCGCCGAATTTCTGGACGACCCAGCCAAGGGACGGCGAATTATTGTATGAGAGGCTTCCCATGGCTGCTGTGTAGTATTGTATAATGATAAAACAAAAAGAAACTTGGGGGATATCAAGTCTCTCAACGTGGATCCAGTTCAATGGCTATTGTGTTGCTTTGCTATGATGAACGGTTGGTGGTGGAGTTCGTTTTTTTCCGGCTGAGTAACAGAGCGAGCGAGGGAAAAAAAAGTTTCTCAATTGAGTGAGGCACTAATAAAATAAGGTACCGATGCCGTCCGTACAGTACAGTCAGTGAATTGAGGTACCCACGGACAAGCGCCGAGTCGCCTCCGTACTTCTCAAACGAGAACGAACCCACTGGGGAGACTGAGTAATATGATATGCTGGTAGGGTCGAGTTGGATTGTCAGGATTGTATAGGATGAGCGCAAAACTGGTGTAGCAGTGTCAACTTTTGCAATTGCTTCAGAGGTAGAATCCTTCAGTGATTCCAGAAAACCTGCTGAAATAAGGAGAAGAAGACACGTTCAGTCCGTGTGGGTGATTTCTTGGAAGTTATGTGAACTTGAAGCATCCAATGTCGAAAGCTCGATATGAATATAGCCGTCCGGGAACGGAGCCAAGGTTTCAAGATATTTGGATGCGTACAACAAGATCAACAACAAAGGGCTTTTTTTACTCAGCAATTTCTCATATAGCGGATCAATAATTAAAAGTTTAGAAGAAAACTCATCGATAACGGGAGAGGATCCTTATATATACAACAACAGGATGGCTTCATTTTCTATCATGCCATTATACACAGTCATCAGAAGCAGAAGGAGGACCTGAATAAGCTCCGAATAACACCTCAGCTACAAGGGTAAGCGGGCTACTGCTGTATATTTGCTTCCTCTGTATGACTCGGCCATGCTCTCATGGTCCGTCTTCGGCTTTGGCTCCCTTTTCCTTGGTTTGGGTTTGTCGACCGAGTTAATCGACCCCACTGCGCTAGTAGCACACCCCACATGGATTGTAGCCCAGTAAACCTTCACCTGCGAGGTCTCGTCTTCTCACTTACACAGCCCAGTATGGATGTAAAATACGTCCGTCTCAAGGGGAGCCTAGTCAAGTGCAAGATATGAATGTATATCAGTTTGAATAGCTCTTGGTCAAGGAATTTGTTGCTCTTGCATCCCGTTCCTGAGGTCCAACCTTGACAGAGCACTAATAATGCTAACCAACCAATCAAAGTTAAAAGTTCGCGTTGACAACTACTACTTAGTATATACTACCTACCTAGGTACAGTATGGAGGCTAGTAGTCAGGTTCCATAAATGAAGCATGTTACACAGAAGCAACTTTGATTGAGTTGATGAATTACTTAAAGGTTCATAATAATAGCCGCATACACCATATTCGAACAATCAGTCCTGTCCTTTCTTGTCCAACCAATCCTAGAATTCGTTGGGTTACCTGAACGCCAATACCCAGTTATTGTTATGCTGCAACTCCAATTCCCAAGATAACAAAATCAAACACCTCTTCCTTCTATCAGGCCTTTCTTTCCAACTGAATGAAACTCGGCCAGTCGTACAGCTTCCCCTACACCTATCATCATGTCTTCGTTCCGTCATCCTATCGTGTCTGATTCGAGAATAAGACCTTGGCGGAACTGCTGGACACCATTAAATCACCAAAGGGTATAAACCATCCCAGCCCCGGAACGCCAGCCCTCGTACAAGCTTGACAGCACGAACAGCCCTGCACCCCATCTCTCACAGTCCGCCTGCAGCAAACTCCGATCCCGTCAACATCTCATGCTCCTGGTTTTCTGCATTGGTGTAATCAAATTTGTCCAACTGGAAGTCCTCTTCGGGCGTTCTGATCCCGATGCCACTGTCGTCATGCATATCGCCGCCACTCATGCTCATTGAGTTTTGGTTCACTTTGTTGGAGGCGGGAGGAAACGGCGCACGTTCTCCTTGGTTCTGAGACGCATTATTTAGGTCGAGTTCATCGCTGCCACTGCTGTATCGGGAATTTTGTCGGCTTGTGTCTTTCGCTGCCTGTGGAGGAGGGGTCGCTGTATTGGTCCCCGTGGTGCGGCTACGCTTCTGCTTCATGAATCCCCCCGTCTCTGCCAAAAAGCATGTCATCTCATCCACCCATGTCTTTGTCACCCACCACGCGCCGAAGCTCTTACCCCCGGCTAGCGTGATTTCTCGCATCACTGCGGTACCGATACGCTCGATACACCATACTATTTCCGTAGGCGAAGCGTAAGGGAACCTACTGGGCAAGCGTCTAAGAAACTCAACCCATCTGTCAAGCACATTTTGACTCGAGTTGCTTGCGTTGTTACTATCCAACGACCGAGTGTTGCGACCGCGAAGTTCTCCATAAACAGTGAGAGTCTCTACTTCCCAAGGTACGTCGGGATAGTCCAGAAGAGCTCGAATATCATAAAGCAGAGCATTGACCACATCGTCCATACCTCGGGTAGGTACGCACTCAGCAATCTTTCGAACTCGTATCGTAGTAATCCAATCTGAGAACATCTGATTGCGATTTTCTGGGCTTGAAAGCATGTTTGCTGCTGCGTGAGCCGTCAAGTTTACTCTGAGTGCACGGTCGAGGAGTCCGGCAAAAAGCGTCGCGGGAGCTTCCTTGGCTCGGATAACATGCTGGGGCTGACCCTGGAAAGACTCCCGGATATGGGGGACGAGTTTGTCCGAAATGTTCCTCAAGGTATCAAGGATAGGCTTTGGAACAACTTGGAGGGTGAGTGTCGATACTATCTTCATCATGCGTTGGTAGAGAACAAAATCACATTCCTCGATCCAAGGCGCCAAGGCTGTGTTCCCGAGCAGCTTTTGAACGGGCATCGTCAGTGTCCCTTGGAAAGAGGTGTACAGATGGAAGAAGGTCTTCTCCCTGCAGAACCTTATACATTCGACTAGTGATGTACAATGAGAGCGGTACAGTGCTGATAGAGACTTGGCAGCATCAGGATCGGTTCCTTGAGGAAGGAACGGTTCAATGGATGGTAGAGGAAGAGCATCCGCGAGGTCGAAAGTCTCTTCGGTTTCGGGAGGGAAGGCGAGCTCGAGTTCGGTCTTTGTTGTGGAGTTGAGACTGTCTAAGCTTCTTACTTCATGTTCGTTGTATAGGCTGTGGGATCGGAAAGCGGAGTGGCGTGGGTTCATGGCAGGCTTCGTGTCGGTGCCGATGTGAGGTGAAGGCAATGCACCTTGGCCTAGACTGGTATTCGATGGTGCCGGGAGTTGGCTAGTATTTGTTCAGTATACATTCGCAGCATAAGACGGGGTAATGGCATACTTGAAGTTTGGAGTGAAGGTTGTGGCTTCAGTCTGAGGCCGAGCTAACTGGGATGGGGCTTCATGAACTTCGGTTGGCTCCTCTTGGAGTGTGAAGTTAACATAATGGTATTTCGATTCTCCGCGGACACCCAGCCGTCTGGTCTTAAGACCGGGGAACAAAACGCGAACAAGCTTCCCAAAGCTAGCAGGATTGAGAACAGTTATTCTTTCGTTGGCACATTTTGAGGCGTAGTTGGCGTATACCCGTCCTCGAGGGACAGATCCTTTACCCTTGTCACAAACTGAGTTGATCCTAGCACTGTCAGCACGTGTCCGGTTATGCATATTGATACACAGAGGACATACCAAAGCATGGCAAACACCTGTCGCGTTCGCTCCGAGTTGGGACCTCTCTCGTTGCCGTGCAATTCCCTTGCCACTTCGTCGAGGCCACGATGCTTATTTGTATGAAACAGCTGCCTCATTTCAAGCTCGTTGTTCGCGCTCGATCGAGTTGACGTAGGTTTCGGGGCTCCGCCCATGGCCATTAGAGAATCGCCCTCGTCGTTGTCATCGCGTTCCATCAATTGACTTTCCCCTTCGGTGAAGCTGGCATTGTTGTTGTACTGCTCAGCTGGAAGGGGATGCCTTTGCGTAGGGTGTCGTTGGTATTGCAAGTGATGGCCCATTGGAGCACTCATGGAAGCATCCATCTGAAAATCTTGGCCACCCTGCATGTGTTGTGCAGCCTGCATCAACATTTCGTCCGGCGTCATCTGGGCTGCACTCATATCCTTGACATGGCCATGAGCGTGCGCGTGTAATTGGGCATGCTCGCTGGGCAACCACTGTGCTTGGTACATTTCCGGTGTGTCGGCAAAGCCTGACGGTTCGAGGCTATTTAGTGATGCTGTTGAGGCTTGGGACAAAGGACGTCTGGCCGACCGCGCGGAGGAACGGGCTGGTAAAGCTTGGGTCTGCCCGGCGGCTGAAATATTGTCCACTGAGGATCGCAAATTTTGTTAACAATCGCGAAGTACGGGCATAGGGGAAGAGGCAGGAAGGTTCTGGCTGGGAAGACAAGAAAGCTTTATGTTTTGGTGTGACCCAAGCGTTATCGCGTCGTTATTGGGATGTCGAGTATCACGTTGGTTGTCCAGTCGGAAGTCGGGAAGGAAGAAATGAAAACAGGGAGAAAGTTTACTTACTCTGCTCCATGGGTAATAGGTTAGTACTTAGATGAGAGACGGGGAAGTTGTTGATTTAGGTAGAGTCGATAGGAATTTGTGGGCTACCAAACAACAAACATTGGCTGGGGGGGGTCCGGATGCGCCGATTCAACAACAATGAAACTCAAGGGAGAAAAACCACAGCCACAGACTCGCGAAACAAAAAAGAAATGCGGCGATAGATGATTTGATATGAATAAGTCACAATAATACCGCGCAAGGGGCTGCGCGGGTTATCTTTGGCGCGGTGCTGAAGGTAACAGTAGGTCTTTTCTGGAACTGTTATTGTGCTTGTGTTGTGGTTGCGAGGTCAACGAGAAATGGAGTCAGTGCTGAACGGCCTATAGAAATACGCGGTTGTATTATGTAATCCTGGTGGATGCTATCCACATGTTCGATTGGCGTGTCTCATGAGAGCTTCATCGGATTGGACTGTCTGGTGCTCATTTCGAGACCGTAAATTAGCCGAAATTCCTGTTATCACGGTATACGACTCTTGACTGGCTGCGCATCTTGTTCTGCACGATCATGTCTCGATCTCTGTCTTTGAGGCTTGAAGCTGCTAGTCTATTCCCGGGCAAAAGGTGCTCGCCACAAGAATTGGATGTCCTCCCAGCTATGAAGGACATGACGGTTGCCCTGAACATCTGTTGATCGTGCATTGCAGTGCCAATGGCCACGGGCAATATCTGATTCAGCCAAGATCGACGTGCTTGACAGCGATCCAGTTGTCTGGGGGAGATGTGAGATGTCAAGGAAGCACATGCTCTGTGGTATAAGACCAGCTGGTAGGCGAGTATATGATACGCTCACGAGATCACAATCACAGTCACAATCCTCTGCCATGAGAAACACACAAAGACAGACAATGTATAACAGCTCCGATGCCGCTTCCGCGAATGCGAACCGTTCTGACAACGGCATTGCACCTTTGCATTGCACTAAATGCAACGGCTATCGTGTTGCGTTTCAGGAGTTTGTGGTGAACCGGGTATGTGTCTCCCATGGCCCCTTTTTTGGTGTTTCTTTACACCGTTCGCAAACTCACAGCTAGAAAATGATGTAATTATTTTTATTTGTTTTTCTTGCTAGTGCAGATACATGTGATGATGTGTATTAGCGTTACAGAACAAAGTACCTTGCGTCATACCCTATTTCATCGAGTCCAGCAATGACGAGCAGTTCGATCTATCATGAGCTGACCTTCTGGGTCAAAAAGTCAATCGGATAGATTAATCTGCAGGATTGTACCGAACTCCGTAAAAGAGAGCCATATTCCGAAGTTATCCATTTTGATAACATTGTAGTAATAAATAATCAAAGTACTAACTAATCCATATCCCATCACCTGCACACCATCACTCACCCTAAAGCATCTTGCTGATCAGCTTTAACCCGCAACTCACCTCACAAGAACCCCCCCGAATCTACAGGGTCACAAGCCACTGACACACTGTTGCGTCCAACTGACTCCGCGTCAAAATTGTTCCCGCTTCGCTTCGCTAGGTACACAAACCAGGTGCCTTCCATTATCTCTCCCCCCCCATCTCAGCTGGAGCTAGTGCTGCGATAAAAGCTCCTCAGGGCTGCCTCTTTCTTAGTCTACTTCTTCCATTTAACCAACTGTGCTCCTCTTACGTATTGGACGCTAAGTCAGCTATTTCACACCAACCCCTCCAAGGTCCTTTTTTTTAACAACTTTACTTTTCCAATATCACTCGGAACTTCAACATCACTACTTACTGATACATCAATACCGACAATGTCCGCTCAAGACAAGGCCCAACAGTACCTTGGTCAGCTCGACCGTGAGGTATGTTCTTGATGGCGCTGCGACTGTGTTCACCTCCGTAGTCGACACAAATTGCGCAACGGCATGATCCAGACCAAAATGCTGACAACTGTCTTGTTATCTAGCTTTCCAAATACCCCGCCCTCAACAACCTTGAGAAGCAGGCTGGTGTTCCCAAGGCCTACGCCGTCATCGGTGTTGGAGCTCTCTACTTCTTCCTCATTATCTTCAACCTCGGCGGTCAGCTTCTTACCAACTTTGCTGGCTTTGTCATCCCCACCTACTACTCTCTCGGTGCTCTCTTCAGTCACAACAAGGAGGATGATACTCAGTGGTTGACTGTACGTGGCCTTCTTTTCCTAACCGCCGGAGCGGATCCCGAGATTCGCCGGGTTCTACGTGGCAGCAGGGTTGCTGACTTTTTCTCCAGTATTGGGTCGTTTTCGCTCTCTTTACCGTGATCGAGAGCTTCGTCCAGGTCGTTTACTGGTTCCCCTTTTACTTTGTCTTCAAGTTCATCTTCCTCCTCTGGCTCTCTCTCCCCTCCTTCCGGTAAGTTCTAATGCGGGTCTGCACCCGCCCCGCTCCCTGAAGGATTTTGTCCGAATACTGACTGCAATAGGGGTGCTGAGCTCGTTTTCCGATCTTTCCTGGCTCCCACCCTGGGCCGATACTTCCAGCAGTCTGGCTCTACCGCCTCGGGTCTCCGTGCCAAGGCCGACGGCCTCGACAAGACCGAGTAAACGGTCACCGCTGTGCAGCTTGGTCGCTAAGCCAAATCTCGCGTACGCTGCGTGACCCGGACCAAGTACTTTCGGTTATACATGAACGGAAAACTATTGCCTTTCAGGAATGGAGTAGCTTCCAAAAAAATGCTGCGCTATTCAGAGGTGGATGAGAAGGATCAATATCAGGATTAGGAACTATACAAGTTAGAGAGAGACGCTGCACCGGGTAGCTGTTTGAACGCGAAGGGGTGACTCTTGTCGTATATCCCTGTTTGTCTGATGAATGAATGCACAAGGTATTGACTAGCATTATTTTGAAGGACGCTCTCTTTGGAGCGTCATGAGAACACGTTTCGCGATTATGTCGTTTTTTCTTACCCCACATCTCCTCACTTTTTGATCTGCAGTGTTGAAGAAAGGTCCTTTAGTTTGAGAGACATCCGCCTATCTACAACTGTCGCGTGCCCAATTGTCGCTGTGGCATTCAATACATTATCGAGAGGTATGGTAAGGTATAGCATGTCACTAATCGTCAATCTTTTTACTGGTACAGTAGTTCAAGCTCAAGCTTGTTAGGTCCACGATCTGATCCGATCTGCCGTGACCTTGACGTAGCGTCCAAGTTGCTAGCCCACGGATCTCTTATTTTTAGCATGGCCCAAGCTTTTTGCAACCGTTCGGGTTCGCCCAGACTCAAAAAGTCCCGACCGCTACCGCTGAGCCGTTTGTGGCGGTGCAGCACCCCTTAGAATGAACGACTGCGCCTCACTTCCCCTTGGTGTATCGAATTGGTGGTTGTCGATGTCAGCAGTAACATCCATTCTTATCGTGGGCTGAATCGCCTAGTTCGATCTTTACTCTTGCTCAATCGTCTTCTGTTAAGCGAGACGAAATTCCCCAAGATACAACTTCGGGAGATCTCACAATGATCTTTTGCATCTCATAACAAGCCCTATGCTAGGAAAAAGAACACTCGTTTCCTGATTGCGCGTCGCTAGATCGAAGCCGTACTCAGCAAAAAGGCGAAGGCCCCTGGAGGGAGCGCCGACCATCATGATACCCAATGCGTCCATACTACGACTACCGACATCAAGAACAACGTACATACTTGCGCTAGCGCTGAGTCTTTTACTCCGTGCTTTTGGAATTGCCGATGCCTCGGAGCTATTGCATGACTCTATATTCGATGCCGAAGCACTGATTGAACGAAGCGATTTATCCGATCTCATATACGAACCTGACTTTGGCGCATTCGACCGCAGTATTCTCGGTCGTGCGCCAGCGGAACAACCGCTTCTGACAAACAATGGCCCAGATAGTCGACCATTGAGTCCTGGCGAGACTGTCTGTTACGTCGTGGATAAGAAAACATTGTTCGGCAAGGATAAGCGGGATGACGATACCCACGAAGCGAGAAACGCTGGGGGGGATTCTGGCCATCAAAACTCCCGCCGAGCAGAGTCTAAAACGGTCTACATATCTGCCAATACTTGTTCGAGACCAACACTGAAAACCAAGGACAAGAACAACAATCCTGCGACAGCACCACAACTCAGCCTCTACACCTCAACATCTGGCAAGATCAAATGTCCAGACTCATCTAATTATAACAAGACGAATTCTCACCTGCAAAGGATACCTTTCGACGAGGGCGCAGCCATGGTCACCGTTAATGCTACTGATGCCATCTATATTAGTGTCGCCGCTCCCAACATCACAAAAAAGCACGATGGGGACTGGAAATATCAGATCGCGATATCTTTTGACGAGTACTATCACAACTATGACTCCCAAAACGGTACTGCTAGACTGCTGTTGATGGATTTCGACTCGACATCGGCACTTCTTGTCACTAATAATCTGACCGAGGACTCAAGTGAGACCCAACAAATTATGAAGAGGCCACCCCCTTACCAACTATTCGTTGGCGACGAAAAACTAAGATCCATTGACGGCTTGAGACACTCGGCCTGCGGCCTTGCACAGAGCGCCGAAATTTGGGCAAATGGTAACAAGACAGGGCGACACAATGATCTCGTTACCACTGGTGTCACAACACGAGGACCAGGCCAACTGCCCAAGCAGCAATTCTTGATCGCAGGTCTCAACCACAGTACCTCATACTCGGGCATCCTTGTCAAGATGCCAGAAGGGAACAGCAAGAGGGCTGAAACAACAGGTGGCGGGGGTACAGTCTACAGGGCCACCTCATTTCAAACATCATCCAGTAAGTAAAAGAAAAGGGGGGCGAGGAAGTCATTTTGTTTACTTGCATGACTGACTCCATCAGGCTCGAACTGCAAGATGGTCACGAACCTCGATTTCTGCAATGAGACACAGTATGCTGTTCCAGGAAACGACAAGAAGTTTAATAACACGGCCCTGGCAAAACATTATGATGACTACGCCAGAATGATGTATGCCAACTTCGAGAAGGTTCTGATGCAGATGCCCTGCGAAGCACTTCCTGAGTCGCGCTACTCGCTTGTGCGAGATTGTGATCAGTGCCGCGAGGCCTACAAGCGTTGGCTCTGTACTGTCACCATCCCTCGCTGTGAAGATGTTATGGGTGGTAGCAGGTTCAGCGTCGTCCGCAACGCTTTTCAGGCCTTCCCCAACGGAACCACGCTCCCTGATAATTTCCGCAAAGGACTCACGTTATCTGCAAATAACTCCTCCCGCAACGCCTGGATCGACGAAACAGTCAAGCCCGGCCCTTACAAGGAGTTGTTGCCTTGCGAAGATATTTGCTATGACGTCGTCCAGTCCTGTCCAGCGGCCATGCAGTTCACCTGCCCGCAACCTGGATTCCCGAGTTTCAGCGTGAGCTATGGACAACGGAACTCTGATACTTCTAGTATAACGTGCAACTACCCCGGCGAGGCGAGGACGAAGATCAGCGCGGCGGAGATCGTTCGTCCTCGTACTTTTATGCTTAGTTCAGTGCCATTGATGATGTGGCTGGTGCTATGAGAGATCTGCTTCTTGGGTATGCTTGGAGTTTAAGACGGCGTCGATTCACGCCTTTGCTAAAGTACCACGATGAGCGGGCACATTATGATCGAGACATTCTGGAGCGTGTGCCCCTGAGGCTCATAGTGTTTGGTAGTTTTATATGTAAAACAAGGTCATTTTAGATAGACTTTTGTAATTCTATTCAACGATTTGGTATATCTGCTACCAGGAACAGCCTCATGTGGAAACTGGGTCCGTTTCACACGAGACAAATCCAACTACATCTCCATAAGCCTCTAAGCCTTTTTCGCCTTTGTCGTAGCATCGTACTCCTTGATCGTTGTTTCTAGTTTCTCGATAGTCGCTACGAGCAATGTCAGCCGCTTGTCTTGTCGCAAGCACCCTTCAAGACTAACCATCTCGTTCGGCGCGGA
The DNA here is from genome assembly GCA_013623685.1 of Fusarium transvaalense. Taxonomy (NCBI): domain Eukaryota; kingdom Fungi; phylum Ascomycota; class Sordariomycetes; order Hypocreales; family Nectriaceae; genus Fusarium; species Fusarium transvaalense. The sequence continues at coordinate 67,144 of JABFFG010000189.1, forward strand.
CCTCGTCTGTCTCTAACTTCACCCATGCCCAGTATGCAAGTTGGTATGTGAATACAGCGATGAGAAGCGTCTTTGCGATCGGTCGTGTAAATGTGCGATAGAACTGAGACTACAGCGCTGTCAGTACAAGTTTCAAGCATATTAATTGGTATGCGTACTGTTGCGCTGGGCTGAGTCTTGCTAGCAAACATTCTTCTGCTGGGTGTGTACAACCCCCGATTATAAGCGCCCCTTGGCGCAATCGCAGGCCGCAGCCTCGTCAGTGTAGCGGAAATCATGATGTTGATGCGCAGTGAATTGGAAATGTCAAAGCAATCGATAAGCTTCATTCGTATGACCTCAGCCACATCTCGACTGTGGCGGAAGGGTGCGTAGAGTGGGGGCGGGGCCGGTGGGGGAAGGAGACAGTCTCTAGTTTCCCCTTCCCATGTCCGCTGGCCTACCTTTAATAAGGGGAAAGGAACACATGTCCCCAAAATTGTTAGCAGCCTATTTAACTTACAGGGCCTCTGAAATCTGTCCCCTAGTCGATCTCTGAACTAGTACTTGAACACTCGCAATTTCCAGATCCGAAGCAATTCACTTTCTACGACTTATTTACTCCTATAAATTCAATCTCCGTACTCTCGTCTTCTCGATTCCCTCACTCGTCAACACCTAACCTTTAGAAACAATGGTACGTTGCTAACTCGCGGAACCCTGAATCACCAGTGTCGATCTCATGATGGAGATGGAGCTAACATGATATCTTCCTTACAGGCGCAAACTCCCCAGCAGCGACGACGCAACGAGGCCTTTGCCAAGGTCAATGAGAACAAGATGGGCAAGGCCGAGCAACAAGTCAAGAAGCGGGTCGAGAAGGTTCAGAAGTCACCTATCTCTATGTTCTGGATCAGTAAGTACTTGAATCAACAGAGCTTTGTAACAAAGCGGTTCAATATGCTGACAATATCATATAGGCATCCTCGGTTTCGTCATCTTCGGCGGTCTTGTCTTCGAGGGCCTCTCCCGATTCTTCGGTTAAGCTTTTTCTTTTTCGCTTCGACCTCTGTATTACAAAACATAAACACAAAGAAACAAAAACAAACGACACACACAAATACCCCGATCAAGCCTCGCTCGAGCGGTGGCATTGCAATTCTTTGGAGATATAAGAGGTGTTGACGGCCCTTGCGCCGTGCGATCTATATATGAGCGTGGGTCACCAGTCCACCGTCCAGAAGAGCTCAAAAAAGGGGGCAAGGCTGTATTGTATTTCACTGCTGGAGGAGCTTGATATCACACGGAACTTGACTTGAGGAGAATAGGCGCAAACTGGATTTAATATAAACCGATTTCTTTTCGAAAATCAAAACAAGGGGTTTCATCTTTCTTTACTTTTTTGTCTACCCGACGCCATGCCATGAACCGTGAGATAAAAATACCAGCCCTTTATATAAGGGACTTTACTGAAGTCTTGAGCTTCTCTTTCCAGCTCAGACCAGTTCCAAGTCCTCGAGCAATTAGGCGCCAAGACCACGGCGCTTACTTCCACCCTCATTCTTCATCTTCATGCCAGCCTCAAATTGCTTCTGAATATCGGCTTCAGCCTTGGTGGAATCAGACGCGCCCTTGGCGGCAGAACCATGAGCCGCAGGGGCGGCAGCACCAGCCTTTTTACCCCCCAAGAGTCGCAGGAACTTGGCCTGTCGAGCAGAGCCGCCTTCAAGATCATCAACCTGCCACTTCTCAGCTTGGGCAGCGGGCTCTTCGGAGTCCTTCTCTGTCTTGGCTTTAGCTTCGGCCGCTCGCTTGCGCTTCTTCTCGGCCTTTTTGGCCTTCTTGTCAGAAACCTCGGGCTCCTCGTCCTCGGATTTAGATTCGATGGCCTCTTCCTTTTCCTCGCCAGGCTCAACAACTCTTACTTTCTTCTCCTTCTTGTTCTTCTTATCCTTTTTAGACTTTTTCGACTCCTCCTCTGCTTCCTCAGGAACATCGGCAATGGAGATGCGGCTTCGTTCGGAACCAGCGTTACTCAATCGACGGTGCTTCATAACGATTTCGTCGGCGGGGATGTCCTCAGGAACTTCGGTAGGCTCCTGCTTCATGGAAGCACCGCCCTTGTTCTCAGAGGCGTCAGAAGTCTCTGAAGCGTCAGATTCGGAAGAAGTGTCAGACTCGGAAGTAGTGTCGTCATCGTCCTTGTCCTCTTTCTTTTCATCGTCATTCTCCTGTTCGGACTTGGACTCAGCCGCGTTCTTCTGCATCAAACTGTTAGTATGTAGGTCAGTAAGGCTTGAGTGGTGACCTTACCTCAGCATCGAGGAAAGCCTGGTACTGGGCGGCAGCCTTCTTGGCCTCGTTGAACAAGGACTCAGCCTTCTTCTGGAGCTTCTCGGCGCGAGTCTTGAGTTTCGCCTTCTTCTTTGCGTCGTTAACAACTCGCTTTGCTGCGTACTTCTCCTTTCGAGGCTTGCCACCAACGGCCTTCTTAGCCTCGGCGTTAGCCTTGGCCTTGGCAACCTTTTGAGCGCGCTTCTCTGCTTTGGCAGCTCGCTTCGCCTTGCGCTGCTCGAGGATGGCTGCCTTGTCTTTCTTAGGCTTCAAGGTCTTGGCTGTGTGACGCATGCGTTAGATAATATCTAGGATATATAAAGAGTAGGCAGTAATGCTATGGAAGCAAACACGAACTAGGGAATTGACATACCCTTCTTTCCCTTCGTCTCAGGGCTGTTGCGCGACGACATGGTGCTGATTTGAGAGTGTCGAGGAAAACTCTTGGTGTAGGATTTGATAAGCAATTGGCTGTGGTAACTTGACTAACAGACTTCTTTCTGCAAAGAAGAAACAATGGGTACAGTGTCTCGTGGTCAGGCTTTGCAATGATGGATGGCGCAAGTACTATGTAAGAATTGACGATAGCTTCATGGAATGCGCTCTATTGGAGGGCAGAATCATTACTTTTTCTGCCGGGCGGTGGGAGAAAAAGTGACAGGGATCGAAGCGTTGAAGTGGGGGCAGGAACCACCTCGAAGAAGGTGGAGTCTGCGATTGCCTCATTAGGTAGGTACCTAGTCACTTAACATTATGTTCCTAGGACGATATATAGATCAACGGATACAGCCGTTATAACGATGCATTTTTTAAAGACATAACGAGTTTAGAAGCGAGTCAAGTTAATTACCTAAGTAAAACTTTTATACTAGTAGAAATGGGACTCAGCCTGGCCCGATGCGATGGAGATCAGTTTCTCGATACTGATTCTCATCTACCTACCATTGCATTTCTTGTAAAAAAGGGATTCGTTGATACGCGAACACGAGCATATCTACAAAGTTATGTCTTGCGTTTCCGATTAGACACCTAGACTTGCATGTGGAGGCTAAAATTAGGCCATTGGTTCAAATAATTGTCTGATTGTGTGGAGTTTATCCTCCTTTCGCCTCCATCTCCAACGCCAGTAATAGAGTGAGGAGTACAGCAAGTGATAGTAAGTTACAAGATGATCTATGAATAGAAGGAATAAAAGAAGAGAGAAAAGAGGCATTTCCTTCTATTGCTTTCGACATTAAATTTAGCTCTTCGCCCTGTATGACCACCCCTGGCCGTCTTAAATTATGTCGTCTCAAATCTCAGCCGCTTCCAAGAATAGAATTTCAGCTCAAAAACACCGAATTTGCATGAAAGAGCGGGGTATTGCCAAAAGAACTCCGGAGAAGAGTGTGTGTAGTATTTCGTATAGTGACATTAATCGTGAAACATCAATCTTTGTATGCTGGTTGCTCCGCTGGATGTATTGTCAGTTGACGTCTTTTGAAGTAGTGGGGGGCGACCTTACCATGGCTTTATCCCAGTTCATTGCTCTGGGCTTGGATTGTACAAGTAGGAATCGTCATAGTACATCTCATCCCCTCCAGTGCTTTCACCATAACCTTGTTGCGTCCATTGCGTGTTGTAGGATGGTGAAGCCCCGTATGTCGCTGTCGCAAAGCTATCGTCTGCGCTATGTGTTCCTCTCCTACTGCTGCTGTGTCGACTTTCGGCCTCTTGACTTCTCCCTACAAAGGGACCAATGTTCATACTGCCCCATGGAAGACCTGAGGGTTCTGAATAAGAGCTGAAGTCACTGACAGAAGGAATTCGGTAGCTGTTGCCAGCATATTCCTGGTTTCGAGAGTCTCGTTCTGCTCTCTCCTTGTTTTCTCGGGCTTTTTCTCCTATACAGTTCTGTTAGCTTCTTAAAAAAACACTTGACAGACATCATAAAACTTACGGAATTTGCGCTGAGCGATTCGATTCTGAACTCTTCGTCTCTCTTCAGGGTCTGTGATATCTGCCCAGTCGAGATCATCTATTGGAGTTGACTTTGACTTTTTTGAGGAATGTGATGATGAGCTGCCCTTGCGGGAGCTGTGAGAGGCATGCGAGCTGTGTCGTGAGCTTCCACCCATCTTGCTCTTTTCAGGGGATTGCGAGTGCTTTGCTGAAGAAGTCTCTTTCTCCCTGTTCTTGGCAGCCGAGGGAAGTGATCTTGTTCGAAGCGGTGTTGTAAGTTTTGATGACTGTGAGTGTTTGCGACTTGAATTCTCCCTTGTTTGAGTTTCTTGGTTTGCGACTTCAGGGGAAGGGCTCTGGATATGAATTTCTGGTGTTTGTAGATCTGAGGGCGATTGTTTCGACAGGGACATCTACTCCAAGAACTTCATATGAAGAGATTCTTCAAGAGTTTGAGATTCGAAGTTTTGATACAGATGGGCGGAGAACATCTAATGTATAGAAGATTGATGTATAAACTTCAGTTGTTATTCAACAGAGATTGGTAGGTTCAAGAAGGTATAATTCAATAACTGAAACAGATCACACCTGATTCTTGGGTAGTGAGGGTTTGACAGTGAACAATGATTAGGCGAATGGATTATGGCTTGTCTTGTAGTCGGTTCAATGACGAGGCTCTTGCGATGGGACATAAACAAAACTCGAAAGCAAGGGCAAGGCCGCATACATGTATCTATAAGGCAACAACATTTTTAAGACAACCTAGCTGAACTAGAGAACCACACCCTGAGCCATCATAGGCTGTACCTGACGAACCCAATAACTAGTATCCATGCGACAGCGGGACGGGGGAATCGGCCAGGACCGGGGTCAAGTTTGACTGTTTCGAAAATTGGGTGTGAGGTAATGGAGGTAGGGCAGAATTGACGTATGGAGATTACGAGGAGGGCACGAGGTAAATGCGTATGGGAAATTTGGCTATTGGTGGAGGTGAGTTTACAATTAGTCTGATAGGTAGACTATAGCAGTCGCTTGACTAACAAGGAGGATTCGCATCAGCCCTGGAACGCTCTACAAGGGGGAGAGACTTATGCTTAGAGTATAATACCCGAGAAAGTCTAAGCCTGTGATGGTGTTTGCAGATCGAATAGGATGCGAGTAAAAGGGCGTGTGAAGGTAAAAGGGTGTGACAGAACAGTTGTCTGGCAAGCGATATCAGATCCGAAATCCTACTCAATGACTGAGGCCATGAGGTCTCGTGGTGTATAGAATACGTATACGCATACTATTCAAGTCTGCGGGTCGCGGGACTGGTTCATCTGCTGTGCGTCAGGTACATGCAGATGTTTGGACCCATGACGGCGTAGGAGTCATACTCGAGGAACCTTGTAATCACTCATCTGCAGTACTGTACCTGAGTTACAAACGTTCCCTGGTCTTTCCTATAGTCTGGGGCCAGCTAAGTTAAGCAGGACGGATTGGGAACCACAGTACGTATGTGCCCACGTACAATATCTACGTCAAGAGGTATGTGATAGAAGGAGGAGACGTATGTATCTTCTGCACGCGCATCCTTTACCAGGTCCCTTGTCTTGTGCATTCGCAACCTTTCATGCCTTGTCATGCAGGACTCACCCGCTAACCCTGCCTGTCAACTTTGAGACCGACTGAGTGAGTGACGGGGGTAAAAGCCAAGGGCACTAGAGATGAGAAAAGCCGCGTTGCCAAGCCACTCGCCCTGAAATGGCGAGTAAACGGGTATCATGGGCCGAGAGCGAGATATACGACGGAGACAGAGACGGAGACGGGACCGGGACGGGGAAACAGAGGAGCACAAAGCCTAGCTTAGTTTCATGCCACGAGGGAATTGAATGGTACGGTACTCTAGGAATGCGCTAGAAAACGGGCCCTTGTCAACCGATGGCATGCGATGTAGACTGGTTGTGGCTTATACGGTACAACTGACTTGATGTATATTAGATGAACTATCTTGAGACTGCGTTTCGTTCTTGTGAACCTATGGATACAAAACTCAATTCAAATGCTAAATATTTAGGAAACTCATTTCTCTGAATCCTTGCAATTATGTCACTGTCGATCCGAAATTCCCGGATCTTGTGTGCCAGGGTACTCATGGACGGGGCAGGACAGGGATCTATAAGAGTCATCGCAGTTAACTTAGGAACCGCTGTACAACCAAAAGTTATTAGGAACAGTCTCGGTCCCGGCAATCTGGACACCTGTAGCTGATGCCATCCCTACAAACACTGTATCTTGCACACCGTCTGAATATTTCACTTTGCGGCCGCTGGAATCATCGGGGATTTTCTGAAAGGGCTGCCTTGCGTAGTCCAACTCGTTGCCTTAAGGCTTCCACATTATGGCCTGTCTTGTTTAATACCTATGTTACGTATATCCATGCATAGGTAGATATAAGGACACGTCGCTACCATCATTTCTAGGCAGTCAATTAGATGATGCAAAGGTCGAAGTTGTATTGTAAGTCCGAGCCGAGCACCACCACTGTCTCTTTTCAGCCCTACAAGAGCGACACCCATTACGAGTTCGCACTCGCATAACATCCTTCAATGACATAACTCTGTGGAGAGTCCAATGCACTGTATTCCAGAGATGAAATAGAGTTATCCAATCTCAAGCACAAAAGAAGAGTCATACTGCACAGTGGGAAATGACAATGTGACCAAGAGAAAACCCTCACGCTAGGTACTTACTGTACTTGTACATGTCCCTCAAAGGGCGTGCGTGACCCAGTGCAATTTGACGATCTGCCGTCGCTAGAAAATGCCCAGGAAACATCGGTTTCTTTAGGGTTGATTATCAATCAGAGAAGTACCTCTGATACTTCTGTTTATTTGGACTTCAGCTCGTCTTGCCATATCCATAGGTTGTATCGGTGATATCGGATGATCGACGTCAATCTTCTGACAATACAACCTTGCCTCAAGCCAAATTTAGGCAGCCTCTGCAATAATTGCATCGTGTTAAGCTTCACCTGAATTTAACACCGGGGAGACGGCCTTTCTGTTTGCCCTCGTCTGTCATAGTATGCCAAACAAAGGTTCCTTGATAGCTGAAACTCTAAGGCGGGCCACCATCAGCAATTCGTCAACTGATCAATTAGGTGGGAAAGTGAAAGACATTCTTTAATTCAAGTTGCGTTGGATAACAGTTACATCGACATCAGACTCAAAAGAACCATACAAAGTACTTTGAACAATTCGATGGAATGGATAGTGATAGAGGAAACATATCCATGAATGTCTGTATAACTAGGTTAGTAGTTAACCAGCAAACACATTAACACCCATAACGAAAACGACAACCTTTCATATAGAAAGTAGATACAAGAAAACAAATCAGAACAAACTAGGCAATCATGACAGTACAGATGAGTCCGAATACTGACATGTCAGTTTCTATTTCTAACCCATGCGTACATCGAAAAAGTGGCTTCATTGTGCACCCTTTCGACATTGATATAGGTACAGTAGACAACGCAAAACACAAAACTTACACGGAACTATAAGGGTGCCACTCATTCAACAGATGACAGAATAATTTTTGGTCAGACAAGGGAGGTTGTCTCATGTGCAATTCACTATCAAGCCACCTCTCGATGGATGTTAACAAAGTGCACCTGCATGGGGGGTAGAGTACTGTACAGGGCATGGGCAACGTAGCCAGCTTCACAACTGCAGTAATGACTACTGTACAACCACAGGGCTTTTTGTCCCGAAGAGGAGACAACAACTTGTGGCTGAGCGACCCTCAACGCCAAGTTGGGGTTGCTGGAAAGGCTGTGGCACTGCATGTGAAATGCAGAAATTACAACCATGGTGAATACCAAACGCGAGTTATAAAGGAAAGCCAGAAATGAACGGATGGCGGCTACATGGCGCTATGTACCCCTTTTGTCTGGTATAACATCAAGCCACATGTTACAGGTTATAACACGGTCTGAATATAGCCTCAGACAGCAGAAGAATCCAGCCCCCCCTCCCTGGCACTGACACCATGTGAGCAGTTTACGCTGTCGGGCATATGCAATGGAACTACTACGCTAAGAAACTCATTCCAGCATAGCCCGCTGTCGTTTGATGTTCAGCCAAGGAGGCTTTGGCGGAAGGACAACCCGCTCATGAAGCATTTATATATCTAGGCATTCTTGCACGTATAAACCATTCTGGTTCAATTTGGGATATAATTACCTATTAGGATTATCATTTCGTAGGTATCAGTTATAATTGCCAAAGTCACGTAACCGTCACTATTAAAGAATCTAGTTACCAACGTATTACTTGTGATACACCTCGTTCATGTGGTTTATGCTACTGCTCAGAGCATACTGTTGATGCCAATGGTAAGCGATTAATGCTCATATTGAGATAAACGACGTCAAAATAAGCTTTGAGATTACCGAGAACAAGGAACATACAGTAGCTTAATAGAGAGAGTCTTTATGTAAACCAACAAATGAGAATTCGCCAGGCAATAAGGTGTTGATTTTGATGCCTTTTTTCAAGATGAGGCATCAGCGACAGAGACAGCTCCACCATATGCAACCTGAGGAGTGTTCATTGGGAATTATACCCGCCCCTTCTCAGTATAATAGCCATCAAAACATAATATCATATATCATTGCATCTTGGTCAAGTCTCTTTTCACCACATCAAATAGCCCAAGAGTGATACTTGAGTGAAACATGCTTTTGCTCAGCTGTCCATAAGCCCCCGTCATATCTGCTAAAACTACAGTGGTAAATGTACATGTCGTATCTTTTGGCCTTCGTACAACTATTACATGTTGGCCAACATCTCGGCCTCACGCTCAGCTCTTCGCTCCGCAGACCTCTTCTTGAATCGGGTCTCGGCCCTTCTGCGCTCACCGCCGTCAATCTTGCGACCCTGGCGGTCTTCCCACATTCCCTCCGTGACCTTTACAACAACTCCTGAAGCCCCAGGCAAAGGCTTGGCATAAGGTCCAGCGATCGTCTGAGCACCCACGACTTTGTATCCGTTTGGTCGCACAAGTTCTGACCCAATCTGTGCTGCGGGTTTCTTGCTCTTCTTGGGAGAGTTTTCAGCAGCTTCGTCCTCCGCAGGGGCGATGTCGTGGGGCACGTTAACGACCCATTTCGTGTCCTTCAAGGCCGACGGAGGTGGTGTCGCAATCTTTAGAACAGCTTCTCCGTCCTTCACGTATTGGAAATCTCCACCAGGCCCCAGGGAACCCTTTCTATATCGCTGCATCCAGTGTAAAAGGTACCGGCGGTTTCGTGGTGGTTCGATGCCCAGCTCCTTGAGTTGCGGCGAAGTGAGGGAGAAGAGAGCGTTCCATGAGGGGAACTTGTTGGCGTATTTGTTAAGACCGCGGCCGATCAGGGTGAGGAAAGTCGGCACATCGGGGACGAAAGGTACGGGCTTGGGAATGGGGTGCGCAGGCCGTGTCTTGTGGAGTTGTCGGATTTGTCCTGTCCTTGAAAAGGCGCTGCCGCTCTGCAGAAGCAGGCCAAATGTTGACCTGAGTCGTTCGCCCTTCATTTTGCTAGACGCATGGTATTAGAAGTTGTAGAATGAGAACTAGGTCTGGCTATCGAACTCACAAAGTCCAATGGGTCGAATGGCAACCAGTTCAGCCGCTCTCCAGAGTCAACGTCAAAGTCTCACAAGCCGACCAACGTTGATCTCGAAATTTGACGATGGGTCACATTATGTCAGCAAGGCTAGTAGTGGCTGACACAGCCACATAAAAAGTGTGGCGCCCTCAGACCAGGCATCCTATTGGCATTGTGAATGCCAAGCTAGTAGCTAGGCTGACATCTCGCCTCAAGACCCTTCATTGTCCTACCTTCTTTATCCTTCCTACAACTTCATCAAACCAAAACTGTCCATCCAAAACATCGCCAGACTTAACTACCGCGCCTAATTCCATCTATGGTACCTTGCATGTAAACGGTAAGAACAACAAATTATAGCAATGCCAAGAGCAAGGCAAAGATCAAGGCGCCCTGGCCCACACCCTGGCGTTCACTTACACGTCGGAATCGATGGTGAGTACCTATCTAAACATGGATACCGTCGGCTGTCAACAGCATGAAATATGAGATTGTTTGGTCATATAACCGGAGTTTTGGTCACTTTTACTGTCGGAAGCTTCAGTTCCAACACCTAAACTTTGTCTAAATGTGCCAACGCTCTCGGCTCGTGCTAACAGTCGCGTTTTCTGCTAATACTTCTCCCTTCATTGTCTTAGACAAGCGTGCTCACTTTTATCGATAGATTTAATACCGGCCTCTCTGGTGGAAAGCTTCGTGAGGATTGCGACCTCTGAAAATGATTCTCCAGCACAAACACCTGAACCGTCTGCGAAGCGTCGCAAGCTAGATACCTCTCTATTGGTCGCAAACGCCGATTTCAGTCTAACTCGACAATGCACAGCGTCCTCTCAAACATATGTTTCTTGCAAGGGTGTTGATAAGTTCATGTCTGTTTTCTTGCAAGATAGTCGGCTCTTCCTGTATTCATCCGAAGACTGCCCAGTCGACCCTTTCCGCGCAACCATCAGTCTACGGAGACTGGAAGCAGACAATCATATAAAAAGTCTAGATCACCTACGTCCAAACTTCAGCCGATCAATTCGGCCTAACGCCCTATGGACTACCGTCGACATGAAGCTTGAATGGCGGGAAAGGCAGGTTAAGATGACATTCTGCTTCCATTTTTACTGGAACGATTCTCCTTCGCCTGACTCCTACCATAGATCACCCCAAGAGCGCGTGGAAAGCCAGAAGCTCATCAATTTCATATTGCGTGGTTTTCCCTTAGTTGGTCTACCATACCGACCAAGACGGTCCCCTATGGACTTTTACGACGCTGCTTTTGTCCCTCCAAAGGACGATAAAGTAGCGGAAACTATTCAAATCCACGCCCTGGAGTCAACGTTATTCCCGTATCAAAAAAGGTCATTACAGTGGTTGTTGCAGCGCGAAGGCGTGCAGTGGTCCAAAGAAAAGGGTGGCATTGTACCATGCATAGCTAGCGATCGAGAGAACGTAAACGATTTCAAGAAGCTCACAAGTCCGAACGGAAAAGAGTATTACTTGAGCGAAACACTTCACGTCGTCACCAGTGACCTGACACTATACCGACAAGCGGAAGTCTCGATCAGAGGTGGTATTCTGGCGGAAGAGATGGGTTTAGGCAAAACCCTGGAGGTTCTTGGCCTAATCATGCTTCACGTGAGACCGCGGCCCCTCGTACAGAGTATCGATGAGGCCCAAGCCAAACTCACGCCGACTGGTGCTACATTAATTGTGACGCCCCCATCACTGAGAGATCAGTGGGCATCTGAAATTGGTCGTCACGCCCCTAGCTTGAGCGTCGAAGTTTATGAAGGCCGGAAAAAGATTGCGGACGAGAACGAGGAACATGTTATTAATGAGCTCGCTGGTCACGACGTGATCATCACCACTTACTCAGTACTATCTTCCGAGCTTCACTATGCAACTACTCCCCCGGAGCGCTCGCGCAGACATGCACGAGTATACCAGCGACCAAAATCGCCCCTTACTCAAATTTCATGGTGGCGGGTATGTCTGGATGAAGCACAGATGATTGAAAATGGCTACGGCCAGGCGGCCCAAGTAGCTCGTGTCATCCCTCGGGTCAACGCCTGGGGTATCACCGGTACTCCCGTGAAGAGCAATATTGATGATCTTCAGGGTCTACTGCTTTTCTTGCAATATGAGCCATACTGCTCCACTAACAGTGTTTGGCAATACCTCACGCATTATGACAAACCTGCCTTCCAGCGTTTATTCAACACGATCGCCCTCCGACACACAAAGTCAATGGTAAGAGATGAGTTGATTATACCTCCACAGAAACGCTTTGTCATCAGTATGCCTTTCACAGCTGTCGAAGAGCAACACTACCAGTCTCTTTACCGAGATATGGCAGAAGCCTGCGCGTTGAGCCTTGATGGAGCACCACTTGTGGAAGATTGGGACCCGGATGAGTATACGGCAGACATGAGAACTTGGTTGGTGCGTCTAAGACAGACTGCATTGCACCCTGAAGTTGCTGGCTACAACCGACGGGCACTTGGCCATAGCAAGAATCGGCCGATGAGAACTGTTGATGAGGTTTTGGACGCAATGCTCGAACAAAGTGAAAGTACTATCCGAACGGACGAGAGGGCTTATTTGTCAAGTCGACTGACACGGGGCCAACTTTACGAAAACAGCCCGCGAGTCGAAGAGGCTTTGGAGATATGGACATCAGCTCGCGAGCAGATCCGAAAACTCGTTTCTGATGCGCGAGCCGAGCTTAAAGCTCTGCTGAGGGATCGGACAGGCAGAAGATCTGTGGCCGCCAACGCCGATGATCTTGATACAGAATCTGACGATGATGGTGAAGTTGAAGGCAAGGGGCAATTGAACGAATGTCGACGACGCCTCCGGTCTGCATTGGAGATGGAGCACAAAGCTGTCTTTTTCTGCGCGAATGCACATTTTCAAATTCGAGAGAACTCGGAAATGATTGAGCCGGATTCCGCAGAATTCCATCACATGAAGAAGCTCGAGGATGACGGATACGAAGAAGCGAAAGTCATCCGAAGAGAGATTCTACGCGAATCCCATCGCAAAGCAACTCGATTAATGATGAAGTTGGCACAAAAGGCGTCCGAACAATCCTTTGTCGAGATCCCGGAACTCACAGTCAGCGAGGAACGAGGTATAGAGAGCGGCCGCATCCTCGACGATTTGGAGGCTTTGTGTGGCGAATTAAATGACCAAGCCAATCTGATCGACGAATGGAGGGAGCATATTGTCGGGCTACTCTTGAAACCCCTGGTTGATGAAGAAGGCGAGGCTGAAACAACTGGAGAAGAATATGACGAGTCAGCTAAGATCCAGGATGAGCTTATGGTATATGTTCAAGCTCTTGGAGCTGTCATTGCTGATAGACAAGACGCTCTGACGGGACAGACGAACGAGCTGATCAAGCATGAAACCAAGACATCGCTGAGACTAGCAGAAAGCGGCCAAGGACCTGCTCCAGAGAAACTAATCGAGCTCATGGAGCTACGAGAACGGACGAAACCGGGCTCGACCTCAATGCGGAAGGTTATCAGCGAATTTCGAGCCTTGACTTCGAAACTCTCGAAAGATACAACACGAGGTATTATGGAGGGCAGAATCGTAGAGCGACAGCTTAGAGCGACGCAAGAAAGCTTGACCGCACAAAGCAAGCTAGCTCTCGAAGCGGAGGTTGAAAACTTCAAGACCATCATGAATCTACGCTTGGAGTACTATCGCCAGTTGCAGGTTGTTTCCGACAGCGTTCTCCCTTACGAAGGCCCTGTAACCAATGAAGTTGAGAAGAAGATGCGGGATACTGAGGACAATCTTCGCCAGAAGCTTTCTGCGGAGGAAGCCAAACACAGATACCGTAAGTGATTTACAAAATTGTAGTTCCCATGTGGCTAGTTGTCTTGAGGATGCTAAGAAATGTGGCCGATCATGATGCTGGCTTCGTTGAGCGACTGATCAAGACTTTCATTTCCCCATAAAGACTTGTCTACACCAGGTCTTGATGGCACATTCACCAACACGTTTACTGCGATTGATCCATAACTAACATCTCTTCCAGTCCTACATCTCAAGGAAGCAGGAAACAAGTCCAACGAGCCACGGATATGTGTTATCTGTCAGACTTCGTTCACGATTGGAGTCCTTACCGTATGTGGTCACCAGTTCTGTAAGGAATGCATGATGCTATGGTTCAAAGCACACCATAACTGCCCCGTGTGTAAAAAGAAGCTGAAGTCTTCGAATTTGCACGACATCACCATTAATCCCCAGCAGCTCAAAGTGCACAGCGACAACCCGGAACAGGTACATAATGGCACCGAAAAGAGCACACAGCAAAAGCAAAACGGGCCGCTCAAAAAGACAGGAATCTACTCAGAGTTCAACTCAGATAAGCTAGCTGAGATTCAAAACATCGAGTTGGACGGGCCCTCGTTCACTACGAAGGTTGACACTCTTGTCAAACACCTGATGTGGCTAAGAGAATCAGACCCTGGCGCGAAGTCAATCGTCTTTTCACAGTATAAGGGATTTCTGGGGATCTTGCGAAATGCCTTTGCCCGGTTTGGAATTGGGCACGCGTCCATTGACGATTCGGATGGCATCAAACGTTTCAAAGAAGATGCTTCGATTGAGTGCTTCCTGCTCCACGCCAGAGCTCACTCAAGTGGCCTCAACCTTGTCAACGCAAGCCATGTCTTTCTCTGCGAACCTCTTCTCAACACAGCGCTTGAGCTCCAGGCTATCGCACGTGTGGACCGTATTGGCCAGATGCACGAGACAACTGTGTGGCTTTATTTGGTATCAGGCACAGTCGAGGAATCGATTTACAACCTCTCAGTACAAAGGCGAATGGAACACATGGGTCGTGCCAACAAGGGCAAATCGAAGGAGTCCACCCCAGAGTTACTCGATGTGAATATCGAGGCGGCCAACACACTCGAGCTCGAGCAAGCATCTCTTGCACGCTTGATGAGCAAGGACAAAACGGCTGGCGAAAATGTAGAAGAGAATGATCTGTGGGAATGCCTCTTTGGGCACGTCGCCCGAAAGGGCAGTGAACCTGAGAGGGATACAAGGCTTCAGGAAAAGGCTGTCATGGGATATCTGGCAGCAGAGGCAGCCGATGGAAGGAATAGTACTGCCAACTAGACACGCATTTGATAAACGGTATGCATATGAACATGGTCTAACGATGGATTTGATGTACATTACGAGCTTAGAGAGTCTATGTGCATGAGGACCAATATAGAGTGAGCTTTAGATATTTCTTAATTAAACACTTACCCCATCACTCTGATGCTGAATTAGTCTCTAGTAAGGACTGACTCTCACAATGTTGCAGGTAATACACATGAAGTGGCTATGAATCTCATCATGCCCGGTGCGCCAAATATTGAAAAACACCACTCTCATTTATTTGATGTTCCTTGTAGTACATGTAATATACAAAATATGCTTTTAGCCTGTCCCTTGGTTTTCTGATACACTGGATCGTCGCTGATGATACCACCGTCCTCAGCCTACCCAGGCATTTGCGTCTCATACCCATGAAACTGAGTACATACTTTCGTTACACAATACACGCGCATTAGAGCGCAATGTGTGGAAAGAAGATATTCCACCTCTTTAGTCGACTCGCTTAACTTTGGTGCTGGCGCCAGACTTGACGCGTCGGGCAACAGGGCGGTTGATGTGGTGGTCAGGGATCCAGCTCTCATCGTAGTCCTTGCCAGAGGCATCGACAACAGCAACGGCTTCGGAGCCGGAAAGGGGCTCAGCAACATCGACAATCTTCTTAGCCTTCTTGGTGGTGCGGGGGCGCTTCGCCTGGGGGAAGAGAGCCTCGATCCAGGTCTTGTAGACGAAGTAGAGAGTACCGGCGAAAGCAGCAGAGAGGAAGAGGTAGAGGAAGATACTGAAGGTGTGGTTAGCTTGATAATGGAGCACAATGGGAAGTAAAACATACATCTGGGGGTCGAGGAAGCTGGTAGGGGCCTCAACGATGGAGGCAGAGCCATTGTGAACCAAGACCTCGTGAAGAGCACCAGTAGAGTCAGAAACGAGAGCTTCAAGCTGGATGCGAACCTCCTGAGGCTGCATGTCCTGAGCGAAAGAGAAGGGAAGCTCCTTCTTCTCGCCGGCGGGGACCTCAATGTTGTATTGAACGGCCGTCAAGTTGCGGACGATGCTGGCGTAGCGGGGGCTGTCCTCAGGAAGGTCCTTGAGGGTGTTCAGAGAGCCCGAGACGAAGGCGACCTGGATGGCATTGGCGTCCTGGTTGGTGACCTCGATGACGGCCTTGGTAGGGCGACCGTTGACAAGCTTCACGCCGAGGATGTCGGATTCGGGGAAAATAGTCTTGATCTCGGCCTTGAGGGGAGCCTTGGGAGCGGCATTGGCATCAGGGGCGTCCTGGAAAATGAGATTGTTAGTTTGTTTTTTTCTGGTGCAATTGGAGCTGGAAGCTCAGCCAAGCTGTCGCGCGACACGTACCTGGGCGACGGCGCCAAAGATGTGAGATGCCGCGAGGGCGAGGAGAGAAGCCTTGAAGAACATGTTCGATGTAACCTATAGAGAGCAGACGAGAAGAGAAGATGGAGAATGAGGAGGGGAAAGAAGGAAGAGAAGGGGGAAAAGAGAAGCTGGTGGAGATGATGGAATATGGGGGGAAACAGGTTCCAGCTGTGGGTGCGACAATCTGGCCTCAGCATACGGAACGGATACGTTATGGATATGGGATGGGAGGCGACACATGCATGGAACAGGGGTGCTAGAGCCTAGAGGTATGGCGATTGTGGAGAAATAGTCAGGTTGAGATTCGAATTGCTTCTTTGGTACCAACCGAACTAAGCTCAGTAAGGGTTTCAGCGGGGAAGGGCCCTGGAGCTGGAGCTTGGTTAGGGGATTTCATCACTGTGATGATAGAGCTAAGGGGAGCTTGGACCAATTGCAGAGCGTCGTTAGAGACGGGCGTGCCCAGTCTTCTTGAAGTTGTGACACTTGGACGTTGTCACGCCTGACGGCATCAACAGAGAGCCAAATCCTCAAGTGGCAGTCAATTGATTATTGTATTTGGGGTCCGAGGGTACCTAATTTGACAGTTCTCTCCCCAATGACCGACGGGAAATATGGGGCACTCCGGAGGCTCCCCTGTTCCGTCTTCCGTATCATCCGGCCCCGCTCCGGAACGCTATCAGATATCGTCAACTCAACCATGTTCGATTAACTGTTCGAGCGTCATTTCAATAAGGATGATTGAGATATACCGCGTCAATTATACGGGCTTGACACGGCAGAGCGAGTTGCTTCCATTGTACGCCTATAGCTATTAAGAATATGAACTTGTAAGTGTAAGTGTAAGTGTA